>JAQIXQ010000921.1:0-19349 GCA_034700485.1 Pseudosinella alba
GAATATATGGAAGGGGATGTCTCAGTAGCTGTCAATGCCAAAGTGGATGTCTTCACAAAGCATTTTGAGCACTGTCGTGAGCTAGTGGGAAGTTTGGGAAGGGGGATCAACGTAGGATTTATGACATCCTGGCCGGGGAATGTCGTTGAAAGTCACACCAGTTTTACAAGTTTAGTTAACTTTTGGAGGTTAATTAATGGCTGGGCGGAGGGAAGCAAAACGGATGTGGTCATTCTGCAAGCTTTCGATACTCCGATGGCGTCGGACACCATGACGAAGATGAATGGATGGTGGCGACTCCTCAAAAATAGAACTTACCTTCACCATTCCCAATTTGAATTTGAAGAAAAGCAATTCCTTCTTGATAAGAATGTGACATTGGCCGATCAATCAATTAAATTCGCCACTTCCGGCTTTGGTATTGGGGCATTTGCATTATTATGTATTGTTGGTCTATTCCTTGTTGTCGTTTATCTACCCAAGAAATTGAAACATAAATTGAAGAAGGCGGATGCTGCAGAAATATTATTCGGTGGACATCCCAAAATATTGGACCGAATTGAAGCTCTCAGCCTCAATGGGAACTTTAACTTGACCAAATATGAAATCCCCAAAAAGTATTTTAATGTTGACGAGTCGTCCTACTTAGGATCCGGGACATTTGGGAAGGTTTGTCGTGGGACGATTTTTATACCTGGAAGAGAAAAGGAGGAGGTGGCTGTTAAAATGACAAGGATACCTAGCCCAAGGACTGCTATTCGGGGGCTATTATTTGACATTAAGATCTTAGCCTATTTGGGAAAGCATCCATATATCGTGGAACTGAAGGGGGCTTACACAGCGGAGTTGGGGAGGAGGAAGGCTTATGTTTTTCTGGAGTTGTGTGAAATGGGCTCCCTTGAAACCTATTTGAGGACGTGCAAGTCGGGAAGAAGAGGATCATCTGTCGAGATGGAGCAGGATGAAAATACCGAGATGGGAAGAGCACATAGTCCATCTGAAACTGAGAGTGACCTTGCAGAAGACGCTATCAGTGATATGAAGCGGTGGTCATGGGAGATTGCGAGTGGAATGGCATTCATTGCCTCAAAACATGTAAGACTTTAACTGTTACTTTCATGATGAGTCAAATTTAAGATTTGAGCTTATTTAACAATTTGATTCTATTGTAGATTGTTCACCTTGACCTCGCCACCAGAAACATACTACTGACTTCTGATAAGCGAGCAAAGATAACTGACTTTGGCTTATCCCGTCGGATGTACGACTATCAAACCTACATCAAGAAGGAACAAGAGCCCCTTCCCTGGCGTTGGATGGCTCCAGAGTCACTTCGTCGATCCGAGTTCACTGAGAAGTCCGATGTATGGGCCTTTGGCGTCCTGCTATGGGAGATCTACTCTCTCGGAGATGAGCCATATCCAGGTCTCCCTTATGATTTCAATTTCCCTACCAAGTTGGAGCGAGGACTTCGACTTGGATCACCTGACCATAGTCCTGACGGAATTTATTCTGTCATGCTCCGCTGCTGGGCAACCAATCCGAGGAGGAGGCCAACCTTTGCAGAGTTGGCAAGGAGCTTGTGTCCAAACTCTACAGAGTCTGGGAATATTGTGATGAATGGAAGCATACTGGAAATGTCAACCGGAAATGATGAGGACAGAGACATTAATAATGTGGACAGCTTCATGAGAAAGAAAAGCGCACAAGTCCATACAATTTCAGCCAAGCTTAACAAATTTTGGTTCAGAGTGGGCAATATATGGTCATCTCTTGCGGTCGTCATACTTCTAATGATCATTGTCATTACACTTATGTAAGCATCATTTAATTGCCTTAATTACCATAAGAGTTCAAGTTTTACTTTGCTACATGATGATTTATAATTATATGTATCTTTTTAGGGCTTTCCGAAATCAGGAAGAGACGGAGAGATCATGGGAGGTCATTGACCCGACTGACCATGAGTCGCTCACAACTACGACGGTAATATATCCCTTAATTCCTCTGGTTGATAATGTGACAAATGTGTGGGCAGTCGCACCTCCAGTTCCCGTGGTCCCCATTCCCGTAACAGTTCTTATTAATCCGGGAAATGAGACCTTCACAAACGAAACAGTTGATTCCAGTTCAGCAACTGAAGCTGATTCCACTACGTCTATCGAGCATACAGAAATTGTAGCTCTTTCACAAGCTGAAGCCGAAATAAATGAGCCCGAGGGGACAAATGTGGACTATGAATATGTCCAGTTGCCAAAACCGGACGAGGACAAGTACAGATCCCTACTTACCCAAAAACTATTCAGTGTGATTGACCGGGAGGATGATGATTCGGTCATGTTCCTAGTCCATAATGGAGCCAACGTGAATGCAAGGAATAACAAGTCTGAAACTCCGCTCCACCGAGCAGCCCTCTGTAATAACAAGACCGTCGCCATAAATATGATAAAATATCTCATCTCAAATGGAGCGGATGTGGAAGCCACAGACAAGGATGACAACACATTTCTCCACAGAGTGGTTGATGATGGGACCACACTGACTGCTCAGCAATTGCATGACTTGGCTACCTACCTTGCCTTTAAAAATTTGACCAACTTGTTCAACATTGCTGGACAATTTATCAAAAAGTTTGATGCTGGGAGATGGCAAGAGTCCTATAAATTGAGTACGCCATTTCTCATGGCAGTGAAAAATGTGGATGTTGAGATGGCCACATTGACCCTACTCAAGAATCACGGCGTGAATTTTAATGCTGTCAACAGCGACGGAGACAATGTCTTATTTTATGCGATGATGGGAAGGAGGAGCGTGAGATTGATAAGTGACCTTGTCCAACTTGGGGCTAATTGGGAACATCTCAATAAAAATAGTCAAAGCTTACTCCACCGAGCAGGAAGATTTGGTTATGATCCCAATATTTTAAAATTATTTGTTAGTTTGGGTTTGGATGTCAACGCCAGAGGCAAGCTGGACAATACCCCGCTCCATCAGACGGTGGACTTCTGCAGTGAAAATGTATTGGAAATGGTTAGACTTTTAGTTGAGAGTGGGGCGGATGTGAATATCAAGAATATGCTTGGGGAAACCCCAATGGATGTTCTATTGAAGAGGAATGATTTGGTTGACAAAGAAAAAATAATTGGCTTACTGACAAGGAAGGAAACAATTAATAGAAATAAATTGGCAAATGTATTATATTTACCATGACAAATAAAAAAAATGAAAACAGTTTAAATTAATTCAATCAATTCAGGAACATTTTCTTTTTAAATGTCAATTTCTCGTTGTAATACGTCGTGACCAATCCAAACCAGGAAAGCAAAAGAATAATAAAATTATTTGGAAATGTTCTAGGGTTCAGCCG
Organism: Pseudosinella alba; assembly: GCA_034700485.1. Lineage (NCBI taxonomy): Eukaryota > Metazoa > Arthropoda > Collembola > Entomobryomorpha > Entomobryidae > Pseudosinella > Pseudosinella alba. The sequence continues at coordinate 3,368 of JAQIXQ010000921.1, forward strand.
TGTTTTAAGCCTTTAGCTTATCGATCAGTTTGCGTCTACCTCACCATCATGGAAGTCCTCATCCCATTTCAGAAACTGCGGATTTGCATATACGAAGTGGAACCATAGCAATTATCGGGAAGAGGAGTCGAGCTGTTATAACTATTTTGGGAGGGAGTCTCGATTCATCCATCCGAACCGAGTTGATTCCATTCCAATGAGGATAATGAGGGAGGGAGGGAGGGATGTTAAGTTAAAGGAAGAAATTCTGAGATCGTTTCAGCCGATTGAGCTTCTTTATAAGCCTTTTCGTAGAGTTGATGAAGGGTTTGTGATGGTTGTCGGGAATAATCGCCTGACTCAACTTTAAATATGAACTTTTTTTCTGTGTTGTGGATCTTTGATTGAGGTATACTTGAATGGCGTTATAGTTGTTGTCATCAAATGAGTTGTAATTTCTTCGTATCGTATATGATAAACAATGCATGTGTTACGGAAGATATTAAAATCATTTAAGATCAGTTTTCCAAATATAGGTGGTGTGCGTAGTAATTTGATTATGATTTTTAATTATGTATTCGCTGTATTGGTAAATATTAAATAAGACGTAAACAACATGATTGAGTATTTAATTGAAGTAATATAAGACTACATGTAGTTGTATGTATACTTATTTATAAGTTTAGGTTGTGTAATGTAATAAATTATACAATGGTTAGTAGGATAGTTTATAACCGAATTTAATCGAAATTGATTTTGACAATGCCAATTTCTCCCATAATCCGTTTTCTGTAGTAATTGGAAAGCCGACTCATCGAAAACAAAATTTGACTAATTACATAAACTAATTTGATTTTTAACTTGGAATCTAAACAAGTTTTAATTTTGGAAAATATTGAAGAGAACCAGTAAAACTCGGTGCCATCATATAATCGGCATGCTCGTCGACATTGCTATGCATGGCATGGTTGAAAAACAGTGACTTAATTGTATATCAACCGGAAAAGAATAGCAACTAATTCTCATTTATACATCAATATATATAAAAATATAGTGAAATATAGTTTTCATCATGAAAGGTTAGTTTCGTCCATGCTTATAAATATTTTTATAAAATATTTACAGTAAATAGAGATTGAAAAGGGATGTAATTTATTTTTCAATTAGGTTGTTAATCACGGATGTGTGCTGTAATGGAAAATAGGCACGTGGACACTATGATTGGGAAAGACTTGATTTCATGGATTTTAATTGGGGTCAGCCCTCTTACTAAAGCAATTTATTTGATTGTGACAAGACCAGACATCTAACTTCGCTGAACTTAACCAGTTGGAAATAATCATTCCTACTCCAAACTTCACTTTACTTTATCAACATTCTGCAAACTGTGCCAGAGTTTCCGTCAAGCCTTTCTTCCCTATCTATGGACGTGCTAAACAAATACCAGAAACTTCAAATTGCCCTGTATGAAGCAGGCTTTCCCTACCTGGGTCCCTTTGCAATTGGGTGGAATGCTGACCATACAGGGTTGGACTACCAATGGACGCCACGCCATCGGCGTCAGGTTATCGGTCACTCCATCTTCAATCTGATTTCAGCCGGAGCCTGTACCTACAATTGTCTGCATTATTTAATTGCGCCAGAGCACAGTGGTTTGAATATTGGACTTGCGGCACTTCAATTCCTCTGGGGGGTAGCCACTTTGGCTGCGTTAGCTGTCCCTGTCCTTGTTCATATTCATCCCAGCTCCATCGCAGGCTACAACGAGCTTCTCCTGAAAACCCATCTGCTGAAAGAAGGTACACATTTTTTCTTACTAACAAGTAGTTACATAAGTCATATTTTCACAATTAAAACATTATGAGATATTACCTATGTATAGACTTCGTTCAGTTTCGGAGATCGTATCATACCATGGACCTGATACTAGTTCCATGTGTAGCCATGTCACTTGGACTTCCATTTCTAATATATTGTGGCTCTCTCTGGAACAATTTCGACCCCTTCTACTATCTATTCGAGGACGTGTTGGGGGATCCAATGGAACGAGACTCCGTGACTATCATTGTAGTCTTTGGAATCCGGGCATTGGTAACTCTTGTAGCGTTTCCATGCATCCGTGTTTTGACCTTTTATTTCCAAGTCATTTTCATTATCTACCCCTCCATTCAGGATAACATATCCATCCTGCACTCTAATAATTTAGTTGTACATCAGCGACTCAGGTATTATTCCCAGTTAGTTTTGATATTTACCAAACTGGATGGCTTCATCAGGGACGATATCTGTTTATCCTTTTCGGCGGGCTTCTGGGTCTCGGTTGTTTGCCTCTGCGTGATCTTTAGAGGGTGGAACAAGATGCCATTTTTTATGTATCTGATTACATCTGGGTATGGGAGTGCCATCATGATGGCATTCTTTGTCTCACTCCATATCATAGTGGGAATCGGTAGGAGCAGTGGTGCTGTCATAAATAAGGTTGGGAGAGAGGCTAGATTCATTCATCATGAATGGGTTGATCGAATTGTGCGGAGGCGAACAAGGGAGGTTAGAATGTTGGAGCGAATGGCCAGATACCTTCAGCCGATCACATTAGTCTATGAGCCATTTCACAGAGTGGACCAAGGGTTTGTGATGGCCGTTGGGGATAATTTGGTGGGGAACTTTTTTTCGGCTTTGATAATTTTCGAATGAAGCGGAATGCGCTGCACTGTAATGTCATTCCGATATTTATTGTAGATAAATAATGTCATAATTAGTTGTTTTGCTAACAACGGCAAAATGGAGTTGGATGCCATGTTCATTAAATTGGCCATCATGAGCATGTATTTTACGTGTTTTGCATTTTATGCGTGTTTCTTTAAATCTAAAAAATAGTAAATTAATTCCCACAACATTCGGATTTTTTTAAAGAATTTATTTGAAAATTGTGTAGAATGCCTAAAAAGATAGACAAGTGTGAAAACTATGATTATTTACACAATACATTCTGTCAATTTTTTAAAACATAAAATCATTTCATTGATGTCGGCTCCCAGCCTACTTATTTATTTTACAAAACTTGGCTCCATTCTCATTGGCATGGTAGTAAATATACGGGAGGTATTCTGGGAAAAAAGAAATGAAAACAAATTACTTCAGTGTATAATTATTATTCTTAAAGTAGACAATTTCTTAAAGATTGGTGCATACCTTCCACATTGGCATAGTAAGATGAAGTTTTATTGGTCTGGTTATACTCCGATATGGCTAGAAGAAAAGGAAACATTAAATTCAATCACCGAGGAATGACTAACTGAACGAGCTTAGTCAACATAAAAGAGAGAGTTCATAACCATCTTCATCTCGTATAAGTGACTGATTTCGGGGATTATTGTAAAAAAAAATGCATAATGAGTACTTGTCCTGCATCCGCCCAGATATTAAAGTGACTCGAACATAATCTGGCCTCTTGTGGGAAAAGGTCATGGACGGAAAATGATTCCTGGTCAACTGTCAGACACTCATTTAAGGGAAGAATTGGAACATCAATTTTATGGAAATCATATTTAGCCAACTGGAACAACAAAAAAAATGAGGACAACCAATTGGATTAGTGCAATAAACATGGCCGACAACCCCAATGGCCTAGCTTAGTAAGTTAAACTCAAACGAACTGATGAAGGGTCGGTTTGGTCCATCAATCCCCATCCCGCCACGGTAACATTTTTCCTCATGATACTTTTCATGAAGCCCTTGGTCGGAAGACAAATGGGCCATACTGGTGGAAAACGGGTAGGGTCATTCTCATCTTGTTCAACGTTAAATTTTAATGGTTCCTCGAGAATAACCAAGGCTAATTAAATAATCATGGCAACAAAATAAATCATAAATATATTAATTTGTTGGCATGCCATAAAAAATATGCATTGATTCTGGGATACCTATATCCACATCAAGTTGGTTTCTGAAAAGCACGACATACAGGATTGCAAATGGGAAGAGGTTATTAAAATTAGCATATTATTTTTTCTTAATATTTGATTTATTTGTAACGGTAATATTATCCCTTACCCTCTGATCTCTTCCGGATAAGCAGGATGGACAAGAACCTGCTTCATTCTGGCATTGACAAATTTATTACCGTATGGGCTTGGTTCATACCCTCCTTCTTGAGTTGGTTTGCCCTCTATGGCATACAAAATTGCAACAATCCTAATTAAACTGGATTAAGCAGTTGAGCTCGGACTAATTATGTCATGAGTTTCAGCCCAACAATACATGGCATACAAAGAGTGGATAACCACCGTGTTCTCTTGAAGGAAATTCGCTGAAGGGACCACATTAAGGTCAGCTCTTGTGGAAGCCTCATCCAAATCCACAAAGCAGTGGCCCCTAGAAATGTAAGGTAATATAGTGCAAGTTAAATGAATGAATTGTTTCTGATGGACTTGTGAACTTGACAGGGAATATATTGTAATGGGCATTGCATGACTTGAGTATTAGACTGACGCTGTTAAAATCATGCGATCATTTATAATGGATTCTCCGCAAAGGGAATGCTGGAGCTCTCCCGTCTCTTCGTCTTTCCCAACTGAAATGTGAAGTTTTGCTAGCCATGGGAATTCGTTTTCCCTGCCCACCGTCCCTCCTGCGATCCGCCCTTGCCGGTCAAGGTCTTCCTCCGGAGGTTGATAGCCGCATTCGCAATCCAGGGACTCATCCAGTTTCCCTTCCCAATCATAAAATTCCCAAGGCCACTGTTTCTCGTTGGGGTTGGGCGTCCTGCACCAGGTGCTATGTTGGAGCTCTGCTTGATGCTCGATGTATTTGACAAAGGCTATATTTAATTTATTTTCAGCCAAATAGATAATCAGTCATTTTTCTTAAAGATTTCCCTTAACTGAACAGTATTGTTATAATTGATCGGTGACATTAAATACCCACTTAGAACTTACAATTAGCGTTAGTAAAATAAGCATACTGGTGATTTGCGCTTGGCTGATCCCTACCCACCCATGTGGCAAGTCCTACGAGGAAGCTCCTCGGAGGACCACCCTCCAAAAGGCGACGGAGAGTTATGCGAAGGGGACCTCCTTCAACTGACTGTGTTGATGGCAAGTCGGAATTAAATTTAATCATGATTACAGTCCCAGTTTCATTTAAATAATTAAAGAGATTATAAATTAGTTAAACCTACCGGTCCCGGAGTTGCAAACCTTAAGCAGAGGGTGTTACTGCTGGATGGCTTAAACCCCAACCTCCCTTCAAGGTTACAATCCTCAGCCATTCGGATATCTGAGAAATTGAAAATGGGGACGTTGTAGTGATACCTGTGGTTACTTCCAGCCCATGACATAATCCCTTGATAATATCCCTGCTGGTTCATCAAGAGCTTGGAGGGAAGCTGTCCTTGGTGGGGAAGGCAAATTGGCAAATGCTTGGATGACTCCTGGGTAAAGTCAAAGTTTACCACCAAAATTGCAACATCCGAATCCGGTGCGGGCTCATACATGGCGTTGTGCACGAAGCGCTCGCTATAGATTATTTTGCCAACATTAAAGTTGGTATTCTCCGGCTCATTCAGATCGAAATGGGATGATAGGGTGATATTTCCCACACTGGCGAAACCAGAGGGTTCCCCTTTGCGGGAATTCCAGAGATCCTGTATGGTGACCGGATCCTTCCTTTGAAGACATCGATGGGATGTGATTACCAAGTTGGAGGTGACTATTGTGCCGACACAAACCCTTTTCAAGGTCTTGTTAAGCTGGTGGTGAATATATAGAACCCATGTTTGGTTTAGAGTGGATTCCGGTTGAGTTACGGGTTTGTCGAACTCGGCATTAGTCAGTCCAGGATTGTTCTCTCCACAAACTAGCAAATTAGGATAACACATTTTAATTTCAATTTTAATTTTTTTTAAATTCCAATTAATATTAAATATGAAAGCTACATTACCACACGAGCTTTTGGAGGCAGTCCTGTTAAATGGTCGTTCATTGAGTGGTGTGAAAGTTCCGATATTAATTTTTGATGACGTTTCCAAAGGTGTTTTGGCCTTAAAAAAGCACGATTCCCCCGGATGAGGGAAAGCCAATGACAGAAATGTAAAAATCTGGAAGTAATACATGTTGTCATTTATTTTGGGCAATTATTTGTATTAATTATATTAGCAAATATACAGTTATGTCGACGGCTTCCCAATTTAATTAACGTAATTCGCTAAACGCCAGAACAAAACTGCCAGCCAGAAGTTAACAATTCTGCTGCTTCTGAATGAGAAGAGAAATCTGAGAAATAAAACTCAGTTGTCATTCTTCCTAGAAAAATGTCTCTCTCAGAAGTATAGATACCAAAAAAATGTCCATATGCATATGTAAGAGAACTGTCATTTCAACATAAGCAACCCGGTTGGATTGTATTTCATTGTAATTCAATAATGAAATAGACTCTTATAGTTGTATGCTGTGGCTAATTAATAATTAAAAATAAATTAAGTTCAGGGACATTAAATGGTTTTGATGAACAATCTTAAGTTTGCTTGAACTGCTCCTTCCCATAAATCCTATAATGGATTATATATTGTTAGCAATACGCTGCGACGAACTTTGGACCGTTCAATATACTCGAGGCTGCTCAACCTGCCAACCATTAACCAGGTTAAACCACATTGCGTGCGTTGCCGGCAGAATTAATAGAGATTCGGTGAAAAAAAATAGTTAGTTTTAGTTCCGAGAATGCCCATAAGCCATGATACAAAAGACAAAAAAGTTCACGCACCTCTCTTAAGTAGTACATTGAATTGCAGTACATTGAAATCATGTTAAGTGAGACAACATTTAAATGTGATTATAATACCAACCATATCTTTACAATTCTGACATAGTCCATTAATAAAAATATGACCATGTACGTATTTATTCCTTGAATTACAAGCAGATTGAAATTAAATGAATTGTGCATACGCCCTTGTCCAAACAGATAGAAGTATGAGGTCCAATGCATGCCATAACACCATCTAGATGGAAGGGTTTCCCCCATCTACATCCCAGCTTTATTCATGGCTACAACGAACTTCTTGAGTCCACCCATCTGCTGAAGGAAGGTAAGATTCCTTAAACCAAAACAGAATATTTCCATTGCGAACTGATCTCAATATTTTATTTGATTATTGTAGAATTTGTCCATTTGGCAAGTTCCCATCATCTCATTGACATATTGAGGACCATAGTTGTGGGCCCGTCACTCGAAATTCCTTTCGTCATCTATTTCGGTTCTCTTTTCTATCATTCTGATCCAATCTACTTTATATTTGAGGACGTGTTGGGCGATCCAACACAACAGGAACGCATCATTGTATCATAGCATTGTACCTAGCATTCACAATTACAATTCTATTTTGCTCTCGAATTAACTAAGCTATTGGCTAAGTCATCATATCCGTTTGGTATTGATTTATACTAAAATACGGCTTCAGGTTCTAGAACATTCTAGTCGTCGTATTGTCAGGAATGTGCTGACAATTTTGTACTTTATGTCACTTCACACGATTGCACGCATTGTTAGGAAGAATGACTCTGTCATACGCAAGATAGGAATTGCGGCTCGTTTTAATAATGAAAATAATAATGAGTAGATACCATTTAGCGGAGGAGAACATAGAGTGGATGAAAGGTGTGTGATTGCAGTGGGAGATTACTTGATTGTGAATTTTTTCTCAATGTTGCTTATCTTTGAATGATTATGTGCGTAACGCCGGTGTTGTAGTATAAGTTGAACCGAAACCGGAGGAGCCATTGCAAAAACCTATTTCTCACAACCTCCAGTAGAAATATCCAAATTAGCAGAAATCAAATCATGCAAATATTCCTAGTTAATATACAAATGATTTGCAAATGTTGGTGTAAATATTCTATATCTACTTTCGCCCACGTGATTGTATGAAAAACAAATAGATGCAAAAGTAATTAATAAAACGACTTAAAAATTCAATTATTTCGGAATTCCCCTTATATTCCATTAAGCCTAATAAATGTGAGAACTAATAGAAATAATTTGACAAACATAAAAACCAAATTAAAAATTACAGACTATTCAATCTCAAATAATATTTTCCATGTATGCCATAAAATCGACATTACCAATGAATAATGACTTACGATTAGAAAGTAATTTATAATTCAATTACGTGGCTTGAAATTGTTGTTGGACGTTGGGTTTGCGTGTAACCTGTAATTGGCAATTTGAAAGCGGCACGTGGAAAATAAAATTTGAAATGAATATCTTAAATTGAAAATGATTGAGAATTAATTGGGTAAAGAAATCTTTAGACTATTATCCTTTATGAAAGCTACTTCGTCGGTAACCTCACCAGTCGTCAGCATCATTTAGAATTTCAATGAACTTGGTCAGACTCTTCCCCCAACTCATTCCCGTCTAAATATGGATGTGCTAAACAAATACCAGAAACTTCAAATCGCCCTATACGAAGTAGGCTTTTCCTACTTGGGCCCACTCCCATTCCAGTGGAATGCTGAGCGAACAGGGCTGGTGTTGGTGTGGTCAACTAGCCCCCTGGCACTAGTCATCGGCTACTCGATTATCAATCTGATATTGGCGGGGGGCGCCGCTTACAACTGCCTGCACTATTTCGTCGCGGAAGAGGAAAGTGGCTTGAACATCGGACTTGCGGCGTTACAGTTCCTCTGCATGATAGCAACCGTGGCTGTTGCAGCATTTCCCGTTCTTTTTCATATTCATCCTGATATCATCCCCGGATATAATGAACTGCTTCAGAAGGCTCATCGGTTGAAGGAAGGTGGGATTTAATCAATCAAATAATAATACAAATTAGACTCTCATAATAAATATATATTTTTTTTAAATTATTGTAGAGTCGAATCACTTCCCGGGGTCCCATCACACGACCGACTTGTTAATGGTGCCATTCGTTGGTTTGTCAATTGGAGTGCCCTTGCTAATATATTGTGGCTCCCTGTGGAACCATTTCGATCCATTCTTCTATATCTTGGAGGACGTGATGGGGGATCCAGCTCAGCGGAGTTCGATGGCCATCATACTGAGCTTCACGATTCGAGCAGTTGTAACCCTTGTGGCATTTCCATGTGTCCGGGTTGTGACCTTCATTTTCCTAGTCATTTTCATTGTCTTTCCCTCCATTCAAGACTACATATTAATCTTGCTCTCCAATAATTTAACCACGGAGCAACGACTAAGGTATCATGGTCAGTTGGTATTAATTTTTACCAAAATGGATGCCTTTCTGAAGGACATGATCTTCTTATTTTTTACGGCATTGTTCTGGGTCTCGATTGTATGCTCTTGTGTGATTTTTAGAGGGTGGAACAAAATGCCGTTTTTCATGTATCTGATTACTTCGTCGTATGGGATTATTCTCATAGTTGCATACTTTGTCTCCCTCCAAACCATATCAGTAATTGTGAGAAGGAGTGGCGCTGTTATAAATAAGATTGGGAGGGAGGCCAGCTTCGTTCACCCGGAACGGGTTGATTTAATTGCACGTAGGAGGACAAGTGAGGTTAGAATGCTGGAGAAAATAGTCCGATCACTGCAGCCGATTAAACTAGTTTATAAACCTTTTGACAGGGTGGATTATAAATTTATGATGGCGGTGGGTCATAATTTGATTGGGAACTTCTTTTCTGTTTTGCTGATCTTCGAATAAACGGGACGTCAATGAATAATATTAACCATAAGTTGAAAATATAGTTTAAATACACATACATATTTAGAACGAATCAGTTGGACTCGAACAGGATTAACTGATTAATTTTTTTCACTGGTACTTAAATGTATATTCCTATCCCCGCTTAATATACAGCTGTTATAACTTTATAAATTTTGCAAATTGTTGTATATTCTTCTCATTTTCGTATGAATAAAACTTAATAGTCAAAAGCAGTTATCAGAATTAGTTAAAATCAATTATCTTGTTGCAGATGTAGATACCCTATATTTCAATAAACTAGCTTGTAGCAAAAAAAAATATTTAAAAATCGAATCCAATTTATTTTAAAACTTAATTTAGGGCAGAAGCAAAACCAAGAAACCAATTTCCATCCCAATTAAAACTAACATTTCCAGCAGGGGCATGAGATTTATTTAAAAGTAATTCCTTCTACAATATCATTTTTCAAACTTGCTGTACGTTACTCGTTACTCACGGCCAATAATTGGAAAATCCTATATATCCGAGATCAAACCTGGAATGGCATGGTTGAGTTCTATTTCATGTCGACCAACCCCTTTGGAAAATATTAATTTAAATTTGACGAGATCGAATTTAATGTCAAGTTGACATTGTCAGCTTGCAAACCACAACCCCAAATAATTCAGTGGAATTTAGCATCCTTCAGGGAACTGTCAGAGTACCTCTCAATTTTGCATCTCAATATTTAACAAAAAATGATGGACGTGCTAAATAAATTCCAGAAGCTTCAAATTTCCATATACCAGATAGGTTTCTCGTACTTGGGTCCACTTCCTATTGAATGGAATGCCGGACGCACGGGGCTAGTATCCATCTGGTCAAAAGGTCGTTGGAAGATTGTCATCTGCATCTCCATCCTTAATATAATATTAGCAGGGGCGTCCATTTACAACTGTGTGGACTTTGTGATCAATGGAACCCAAAGTGGATTGAACATTGGACTTGCGGCGTTACAATTCCTCTGCACGCTAGCAACCATGGCAACCATTGTCATCCCAATTCTATTGAATAGGCACACAAGTGCCATCCCGGGATACAATGAGCTCCTTCAGAAAACTCACCTGCTGAAAGAAGGTATTCTTAACTAAATGTGTCGCATGTAAAAAGAAACATGTTATGTACCATTCCAAATTTTATTTTAAATTGTTGTAGAATTGAACCACTTTCCTCCCGGGTCATATAACAAAATGGACCAGCTACTAGTTGTGAGCATGTCACTTGGGCTTCCCTACCTCGTCTATTTTGGATCCCTGCTCTATCAATTTGATCCGCTCTATTTTGTTCTGGAGGATGTGTTGGGGGATCCCATGCAAAGAGATCGAATGACTATAATTGCTGCCTTTGGCATTCGAGCATTTCTTACACTTGCAGCATTTCCGTGTGTCCGGGTATTGGTATTCTATCTTGTAATCATTTTCATTGTCTTCCCATTCATTCAAGACTACCTTTTTATCTTGCGCTCAAACAATTTAAGCGTATGGCAGCGCCTAAGGTATCATACCCAGTTGGTGTTGATTTTTACTAAACTGGACGGCTTCATCAAGGATGTGGTATTCTTAGCTTTTTCCGCATTGTTCTGGGTTTCGGTTGTTTGTCTCTGCGTGATTTTCAGAGGGTGGGACAAAATGCCGTACTTCATGTATCTGACTACGTCTGCTTATGGCACTTGTACCATGATCGTATATTTTATGTCACTCCACACCATTGCATTAATAGGGAGTAGGAGCGCGGCTGTCATAAGGAAGATGGGACGGGAGACTCGATTCATCCATCCAGATGGAGTTGATTGCATAGCACGGAGGAGGACCAGGGAGGTTAGAATGCTGGAGCAATTGGTAAGATCATTGCAGCCAGTCAAGATGGTTTACAAGCCATTCAATAAGCTGGATGAAAGGTTTGTGATGGCGGTGGGGGATAACTTGATTGGGAATTTTTTCTCTGTGTTGCTTATCTTTGAATGAGAACAATATTTTGGAGCTTAATGATTTGTTGTTGCCAATATTTATTGTAACTAATATTAATAATACATTTCATGTTATTGACAAACATTTTTATTTTAGCGCAAGTACTTGTTTCGTGATTGTGGAGTATTTGCTCACCTAAAGATATAATTTTTTCACTTCTTGAATTACTCATTGTGAACTGAGATGAAAGCAAATATAAAATGTGTGTCAAGTAAGAATTAAGTAAAATGCTAAGTTCCGGAAGGAATGTTTCATTAAACTTTAGTAAACACTAAATGACCATTACCTCATTCCACGTGCCACTCGTCACTGTTGTGAGACAATTCAGTAAAATAAATAGGCTGGAAATATGGAAAGACATACGCTTAAGATTCCGAAGTATTACAGTATTCTGTACCGAATTAAACATTATAAAGGTTGTCAGTAGAGGTTGTATTAGATGATCTAGATCATTCAAAGTGAATCAGGGCATGGAAATTAAGAGAACAAATGGGACAACCAAAGGCGTTTAGCCCACATCACTTGATCTTGTTATTCCAAAATGGGACAGTTGTATGCAGTGACGGGAACTGCGGAATTAACATTTTATGTCATATCCGTCCTTAAAAATTAAAATTCCAGGCCAAAAATCAGATTTTAACTGAGCAAAAAAATAATCTATGGAAAATAAAACTACTTGGTAAATATTTTGACTACATTCACGAAAAATGTATTCTTTGATTGATTTTTTGGTACTGTCCCAACTACTCCATCTCCCAGGCAGCGAAAGTCTCCCCGATGTAAAAAGAAACCTACCGAGCAACCCTTTGATTTCAATATACGAAGAGGAACTATTCTCGCTATGGAGTCCTCCGCGTCCAGAGGAAGTTCAGAACTTGGACGAATTCATCTCCTCATCCTTGGGAGAGCATCACTGTCTAATCAACATTGTCAACTTTCTTGGGATCGACTTAAATTTCCGGGAGTTGACAGAGCCCGTGATCAACCACCGGTTGGAACTGGCCATGGTGGAAGACTACACTTCAAAGCAGTTGATTTGGATGTTGGATAATAGGAACAAGTCGAACTCGTTTGCACATCCCTGTCAATACTACCTAAATAAGCTTGGACCAAGTGCACTGCGTTGGGCAATTCAAACAAATCCTAACATCTGTGGAGAAATGAATTTTACTCCACTCGTGAACAAAAGCAGGCCATGGAATTGCGACGTCAAGGTGGACATATTTCCTCCGTCAGGGATCGGACTGGAAAAAATAGACAATCTTGTAAAATCCCCACCACACTCCCCATGGTATCCCACATTTCGTCACACGTTGGAAATAAAACAAGCTCTTCCAAATTCGGTTCCAACCATACATCTCTTCTTGATTCAACTGGAGATATTTCAAAATCTCGCTCGGGAGGATCACTATCAGATTATTCACCACTGGATCAAGAGCAACTATCACAACCCGATATTGCGCACATTCTACAGTTCTCTTATGACCCAACTCTTTCTTGTGGGAATGCGGTCCTCGACTCCAATATTGTTGGAAGAGGAAAATACGTCGGACATGGATAACTTTACCAACTCATCTTGGATTGTACCGTCATCCTTCCGAGTGGAACTAGTTTTCCGCTTGGATTTATGCTTCGGCTGCATAACACTCTTGACTCCGCCCCCTGAATTTGATCCACTTGCAGATGAACTAAGTTGGGACGAGGTTCATTCAGGAATTCGTGGCCTCAAATATGCGGTCCATGATTCAATTCCAGTTCAAGGCATATTCATCGGCTCCCTCCCGTCCTACATTCTCACACGGGACAAAGAATTTGAGTTTCGGCTCCACTTAAAAATCTGCTCCAATTTATTCAGACGGGTTGGGCATCGGGCACTAACCCAAGTTGTGAAGATGTTCCCGGTACCGGATAACCAAATCCTGCACTTGGCCATCTACCTTTGGACCAGCATCTGGAAAAATTACACATACGATTACTACGGAGATGGGTGCAAAAACGAGCAAAAGTTCAATCTCCCACTCAGGGAATATGACAAAGGATCAGTATATTCCAGAGGTTTAGACATTGACAACGTCCTCAAGCCCGGGCTGGCGGATATGTATGGGTTCATCCCGCATCCCCTCCATCTCCCCATGTCATTCAACAACACTTTCAACGCCCTGAAATTCGTCAGTTGTGGACGTCATTTCCCCTCCATGGCATTCCACGAGTTGGTCAACATCTACGATGTCAAGATCTGGAGTGGGCTGTTGGTTTCTATCCTGGTGATTGTGGCTATTCTCCACCTGATTGGTTCCGTGAGTGGAGGGAAGGATTGGCCATCACTATTGAGCCATTTCATGTCCATTGTCCTGCTATTCCTGGAACAGGGAGACCCCTTCCCCACCAGAATTGCGAAGGGTATACCAATTCGGATTCTGGCAGTGAGTGTCCTCCTCGTCGGGATCGTGCTCAGCAACGGCTACAAGAATACCAATGTCTACAACATGATCCTAAAAAGGGAGCCGTTGCCATATGAAACATTCAAGGAATTATTGGAAGCTGGCTTCAACATCTACTCGGATTCGGGAAAGGTTCAGATCATGAAATTTTATATGGAACGGCCAGTCTCATGGACTTTCCAACCATCTGAGATTTCAGTCAAGGTCAACCTTTCCGGCACATATGCTGATCGGGTTCTTGTGGAGTCCCAAATCAAAGAGGCTTGGGCAAAGTCAAATAAGTACATTGGGGATGACCAGTTGGCGCTTCTGGAGCTGGTAAGTAATCACACCAGCTTGTATCCCTCCCCGGTCAACTTCATCAACAACAGCCTGGAAAAGATTCGCAACTTGAGTGATTTGCAGGAGCGGACAAACAAGTATAAATACTACAGACAGGCCGTCCTGTTGGTTCCCAAAATCAAAGAAACTTACTATGATTGGGAGGATGGAGCCTTGTATGAGGCATTGAGCGCATGCAATTTGACAGCCGTCAAATTGCATGCGCTCAATGCCGTGTATGAGGCATTGAGCGCATGCAATTTGACGGCTGTCATTACCACCGCTGTAACCTGTCACGAGAATATCAGGAGGTTTAATCAGAATCGGACTGTGAAGGAGGACGTATACGTGGGAAAGGAGATTTACTACCAAACCACTTATGGTTTCCATTTGAGGGGAATTGTCCCTCCATTTCTAGTGAGGAGGGTGATGAATTTCAAGGAGTCGGGAATTGTAGAAAGGTGGATGGATATGCTTTGGATGGTAAGTAATCCGGACAAGGATCACCATTTGGAGGACACTGAACCCCGAGGGGCTAGTTTGGAAGGGAATATTACGGTTATTTTTATTGTGCTCTGTGGCGGTCTCATAATTGCCTGTATTTGGTTTGTGATGGAGGTTGTGGGTTATAATTGCTGGAAATAGAGTTGTGACGAATACAATTTTTGACACAGCGAAAAGTACAGCTAAACAGGTAAATCATTGAGTAGTTAATTCCTGGCATTCATGCCAGGAAGTAAATTTGATGAATTAGTTTGAGATAACTTAAATAATGACTGTAACAATGTCCAAAGATATTTTATAGGGAAACACATTCGCAAATTAAATTAACAGCACATTTACTCTCGAATTAAATCGAATGTAATTCTATCTAAATTATTAAATTTTCGTTTATGAATGGACAAACTACAATTAAAAATATTTTCATCCTCCTTAAATTCCTTAAGCACGGAATGCAATGCTCCCAATACTCGCAAACATCATAATACTATGTAAACTTCTTTCGTCTGGTCTGGTGACGTGGTGACCTGATACAATGAAAAATATTTTCAGGGAATTAAAGTTGTTTTTATTATGGCTGGAAATTTGTTTTCTAGCTTTAAATATTTGCAAGTTGCCAGATAATAAATCATTTGGAATTCAACAGCAAACTAGTTTGTGTACCATTTGCCTTAGTGACTTTACGAATCCATCTAGGTCTACATTGATCCATCCTTAAATATACTATGAGGTAGATATGGTATCTACTATCTGTAGGAGCTTGGGTCCCAGATTATGTAAATAGCTGAGTTGAGTCTGGAATGTGGAGAAGGAGATAACGAAGGAGCCTTCATCAAAATAGTTGTACGATCTATACACATTCCTAATAGTTAGCTTTTTGACTTGAATGCTTTATGCATTCGGGAAGAATGTTCAAGGTTAGACAGGCAAACACCATATTTTGTGGATGCCTCATTGTCACTACTATATATATATATTATATGAAATATGTATGCATGCTCATATGAACTAAAGGTAGATATGAGATATGATGAATGAATGCA
>JAQIXQ010000922.1:0-19346 GCA_034700485.1 Pseudosinella alba
CATTCATACATTTGACTGGAGGAGGTTGATGCACGTGTGAGTCATATTTCCCATCTTTTTTTCTAGTCTTCCTTGTAATAATAAAATAAATCGAGAGGGATGGATGCTCTTGGTCTAATATGAAATTGTGGAAGGAAACGTCATTCCTTCCTTCCTTCTCAAATTCTCTCAAAAATGTTCCTCAGGGAGAAAAGTGAGCAGGAGCATCTTAAACGCATCGAGATTTTTCCCAGTCTTGATTCATAATTTTTCTCATATGATCACAGAGACTCATGATGATGGTGATGATGATGATGAGGATGATATTATTATTTTCTACCCTCTCCCATAATATATTTCCCTTGGATGGATGATGGGATGATATGATGATACGTACGTTTCCAGTGAAATATGTACGGGTTTTTTATATGAAGACAGGGCGAGAGTGTGCTCCTTGGCTCGTCATTTTTTCTTACTCTCTCTTTTTGCTCGAGAAGAGATTTTTGTTGGTTGGTTTGGTGGTAGTAGTGATGTTGGTGGTGGTGGTTGGTGATGATATGATATGATATGATGATGATATTACAGTACGCTACACTGCTTCTATTAGGATCTGGTGTGTGTTCGAGGTGGCATATTACTTACAAGGAGGATGCCATGCCACCACCACCACCTCCACCACCTCCACCACCATCGCTCCTGAGTGATGATCTCCGCGCTCCAGGATGATAAATATTCTTGACAAATTTCCTTCGCACGGCAAGTGAACCAGGAAAGTAAAAAACGACAAGAAAGGTTCAGTTGGGAAAAATATCCTTGGCCATTTTACATATAAATTTTTTTGGGGGAAGAGAAAGCTCTCGGTATATATTTCTATGTTGCAGTACTCATACCTAAGGACAAGGAAGGAGGAATTCCTTTGCATGACACTACTCATACTACCTACCTAGTATCCACACCCGCTATCATATCATTCCTTTTAACTTAAACTTTCTGGTCCTTCACTCATGTCAACCTGAATTTAGAGCGGGGGACGATGATATAAAGTAAAGTGGTTCTAGCATCATGCCATGCCATGGCACAATAATGCTGGAAGCAGCTCAATTTTTTCTCTTCTCCTCACTTCTCTTGAAAAGAAAAACTTGTACAGTTTCGCAAACCATACATTTTAGCAGATTTTTTCCGAGGACAGGACCATGCTCAACTCATTTTATTGTCCCCTTTTTTACTCTATTCCATCTGGCTATACCTACCTGGTTTGGGTTTAGTAGAGCCATGGCTCACACCTCCACAAGACATTATGAGTAATGTCAGATGAGGGATTTCAAAGAGATTTTGTCCTTTCTCCTCTATTCTTCTTTGCCAGCCACTATGAATTCAACCCAGAACCGCCACCATCGCCATTACCATCAGCATCAACCAAGCACTACCACACGCCCGGGTTTATTCTACTCTGTAGTTGGTAGTCGGTGCTGGTGAAAGTGAAAGTAAGTAGCAAAGGTAAGGAAAGAAATTTTTATGCAAACTTTGATTTTCTTTTTTTATTCTCCTAATCGAGTTAAGGGGAGTTCCCTTTTCTTTCCCCCCAGTACAGTAATAGTATCCGTAGTATAGTGTATGAAGAATAAACGACTCAACTTTTATTGTCACCACTTATCACATCACCCACATCTCCTTGTCACATTTCCCCCGGTGCAGGCAGAGTGGAGTAGAGTAAAATAAAATAGAATTATATTTGCTCTCCTCTCTCTCAGACTAGGTATAAGTATACCCATGCTTATATTATATCCGAGGATGATTGAGTGATTTGTGTTGTGGTAAGAGCTTTGTTACACCCGCAAACCAAACCTTATTCTAGTTCTTAACAGGGGCGCTTTGTCATTTTTCTTCTTCCTGGATGATGATGATTGTATCGGAATCGGTGGTTCCCTATAAATAAATTGTACCTGCCATGGAGAGAGCCCTTGATATCTCAATCTTACTTACTTTTATATGTCAATGCTCAAATATGTATTCTTTCTTCAGTTCTGTATAATATTGTGTGCATTGCGGCTCTCTCTTCTGTCAATTTTCCTTGAGAAGTATTTTGTCAGCGAAGACTTTCACCGGCATTTCCATTCCATTCCATTCCTTTAGATAAGTTTTACTTTCTCTTAAATGCTTTCTCTTTTTAAAATGCATCTGGACCTGGGCTGGATGATGCGTATGAAACTTCAAAAGGGAAAAAAACTTATGTAAGGTAAGTAAAAGATTTGGTTGATGTTGATCATGTTGTGGTTGAAAGACTCGACAAGATCATATCGTCACAAGAGAAACTTTAAAATACGAAGACGCTTACCGAAAGTTGGTAAAAAGGGAGAAAAGTATGAGAATGTGGGTACTGGATATAGGTACGTATGTCCTTTATCTAAAATCTCGAGGAAAGGAGAAAGTAAGTGGCTCCACTAACTAAAACAAAACTATATAAAGTGCACTATCTGTTCCTTGTTTACTTTTTTCCCTTGACTTGACACTCACTTCATCTGAGAAACCATATACCTACTTGCGAGAGAGACCAGACCATACTTAACGTTCAAGGGAATAAACACATGTAGTTAAAAATTAGTTTTAGTTTTAGTAGCCCATCCTCATCCTATCTAGTATCGTCATCGCATGGTTCAGATAGTACCAAAATTGTCCTTAACTTTCACATGGAAATAATAACAAGTTTCAATTTTACTTTGGCTTTGGCTTTGCCTTGGTCGTATCTAACTTTCCCTTGTCTGCTTTCAATATATATTTTGGTTTTTAGTCCTTGTCTATTATTTATCTTGTTAGATTTCCAACTCCCAACTTGCGAGGGAGAGCGAATGTATTGTCCAAAAACTACAAAGACTACTTATCTATATAAATCGTTGCAATGAGAAGGTGCTCTTGAGGATGCAACAACAACAACATGGGACAATTATCGTTTGTTAAGAACTAGGCGTGTCTCCAAACACTAGACAAAGCAGAGAGAGAAGAAGAGAAAAAAGTTGGATGATATACTTATATACTTTTTTCTCTCTCTTTCGGATCTCCCCTCATAATTACGAAAAGGAACGGAGAACCAGCAAGTGGCCCTTTCCCCTTTTCCCAGCAAGTAATTTAAACAAAGGGAGAAGATTAAATTTTGTGTCTCCTCTCTAACAATGGCAGATAATGTCTGGCTCCACCCTGGAACTGCTGCCGAAATCATTTATTGCTGTGATTTGGGTTGCTACACCCAATCTCCAGAATCTGTTTCTCCCTCTCCCAGTCTCCCGACTCTTTTGAACTTGAGGATGGGATGGGATGGGGAACCAAAATATGAAAAAGAAAGGTACTTCAGAACATATTCATGCCTGGGATCTCTATTTAGTCTTGCTATGACAAAAGCTGGTGGTGATCCTGGCGTTCCAGCTTTCTCCAGCCATCTCGATCACGATGATAGTAATGACGATAACGATGATGATCTTGAAGTATAAGTAAACTAGTTTGCAATCTTTATTCTTAGCTTGCCAACTTTTTTTTCGGGAGGGATAATTTCTGACTTTTCGGGTGCCATAAACTTTTTCGCCCAGAGAAACTATCCTGTTTACTGACTGTTTGGAATTGTCTTGTTAGGAAAGTAAGTAAAAAAAATAAGAGAGAAAATTCTCGACTTGTACAGTACTACGTTGATAATGCAAAGCAGACGGGGAAAGTATGAAGAGCAAAGGGAAAAATTGCCGTAAAAAAGTTAGCAGAATTTTTGTGTAATCACCAGCCTCTCCTCACCCTCCTCCTATTTTTTCTGCTGTGCCCTGCTTGTTGACTTGTACATGCATTTAGGAAAGAGAGGAACCAAGGAGAGGCTGCTTTCTCCTCCCTGTGCTTATCCAATAACAAAATATCTTTCTGTGCCATTAACACTCATTCCACACCACCACAAGTTCATTTCCCCAGCAATAGTTTAAGTTTAGTCGGGTTGAGGGAAGGAGAAGTACACAACAACCCAATCCCCGAAAGATCTCTGCAAGTCTCATCCTCATCTCAAGTTTGAACTATGTTCATATGTGTACCTCCTCAACCTCCTTAACATCTTCATGTGGATGGGGAGAGAAGGACTTTTCAATGGAGAGGAAACGGAGAGAAAGAATCAAGGAAAAAAGTTCATTGACAGGAAGGGAGTGAAGAAGTTGTGTAGTTGTACACATACCTATTTTTATAACTCCACAGCTTTCTCCTTATACTTATGCTTTCATTCCCATCCTAAATAGCATCACCGTCCATGTCCATCCGCCAAATACTTTCCCCGGGTAAAAATAAGGCCAATATAAATGTTGTCCCTAGTTTTGGGTTAAGTACTTGCTGTTCAACATTAGGCGAAGCCTTGATATCTCTACATGTTCTACATGGTACATGCCACATCATATGCCATGCCATGAGTTTTCTCTCTCAAGTTGGTGATTTGCTGGTGCAGTCTTTGCCTTTTGACTCTCCTTGATTGCCTGTCTTCATTCTCATTAAAGACAATTAGATCATCTCTTGAGATCAAATAACTACGTCTAGTTTTTTACTACCCCCAATATAGCGTACCAGCCGTAGCTACCATCTATCTATCCACCCACTTTCCTCATTCTGTCATTTTCCCTCTCCTGTCAATTTCCCTTTTCTCTTGTCGGAAAGTCGGAAAAAAATAAGTGAGAGATAAAATAATGTCTTTTTCAACCAGGAGAAAATTACATGGATAAACTAGTTAATGCAATTGTTTTTTTTCGAATGGGAGGAAGGCCTCGATCAGCGATCGCCGTGTCTGCAAAAAAATGGGAGTATGGCACATTCACACGTGCAGGGAGGGACATGGTATGGTGAAAGCTCCACATAAATATAAGCATAGTGAAAGTAAAGGACGCTTTGAATTTTGATGTGTGGACTCGTTCAACAAACCATGAAAAATGTTTTCAAACTTTCTCCCCCTCTCTCCAATTGCATTTGCAGGCTCCCATTTCTGGACAGGCTTATTTTATATTAATGACCTTATTGCCCTGTTCCAACCAGAGAGAGAGAGAAGGAGTGAAGGGAAGCGCTGGAAAGTTGTGGGCAGAGTGTTTGCTTTCTCCTAAATTTAATTTAGGCTTGGTCAGTATTTTAGGCCATCATCATCAAACATGGACCATCTGTTCCTGCTGCTGCTGATGATGATGTTGGTCATCGATGATGATGAGGCTAGTTGAGTTCAGTATTTTTTTGGGGAAATGTTTTTCGCATTTTTCAACCATTCTCATATTATGTTCCTTACCAACATTTTTATGGGATGGGTGGATGTGGATATGTGAAAGTATAAGTTTCTATCGGGAAGCGTATTTTTCCTAGAAAAAACTTTCAATTTAAATTAATATTGACCAGGACGTCAATAACCCATCCTCATCCTCACACGCACTTTCTCTTTCCAAAAGTCAAAATGATTTTGTTCCAGACTGAGATGTTGTAAGCTGATGATGATGGTGATGATGATGATGACTATGATGAGGTTCACACTTAAAGATGAGATTTTCGAGAGGGCTTTAATCTCCAAACTCAAAGGAAAGTAGAAAATAGCCAGGGATTTTAAGCGTGCTTATGCGATTTCCGGTGGAAAGAGTTAGTTGAACCGCCTGTATGAGCTTCATCCTATACTATCTTATATGTACTCTTCCCACCCGATCCCGACTCCATGCAATTTTCAAAGAGTTTTGCACTAGATACTAGATAGTTGTGTTCTGTTCCTCCTCCGGAGACCATAAAGATAATAAATCGGTTTGGAGCACGTTGGTGATAAATGGGAAGAATGTGCTTCAAAATATTCTTTCCTCTATTGCTGCTCCTCTTCTTCCCCGGTTCCAAAACCCCAGAACTAAAAGGAGCCCCTTCGTTCACTGAACTTTTTAATCGGAACTTGGTAGGAAGAAAAGACACTATCATCATTTTGCATCCTCCGCCTTCTCCTCCAGACTTTCCCCAGCAGACCCCAGACCAAGCCATACACACCAGACCACGCAGACCCACATAGGGCCGTTTATTTCTGTGAATTGTGTCTGTGTCCATCTGACATTTAAAGTAGTAAGTTAGCCTTTATGATTACTTTATACTTAGGTACATACCTATGCACATATCTACCCTCTCTACTACTAAATAAAATTTCTTTCTGTCTGTGTGTGATTATTATGCAATGAGGAAGGGCCTGCAAGTAAGTTAACCGAAATAATAGGAGTTGTTCTTCCCTCTCTCTATCTTCCCCTGGCGGATAAAAAGCTTCGGACGTTTTTTACGTGACCATCTGTCTCTGAAAAGTAAAGAAGTGAATCCTTCCTCCTCCTCCCATCCCCAGAAAAAATACTGGTAACTTGTGCTGGATGCCGGCGGAATAAATTTTAAAATTAATGCTCATCCATCCCATCCCCTCCCCATCTCTCTTTGACTATATTTATATGTTTTGCCTCCAGCACTCCACGAAAGTGAGAGAGAGTAAGTTAGTTGGGAACACTAAAAACTTGTAAATGAGCAGCCGTGTTTTTCACATCATCCATTCCTGATATTAATGAGGAAGTTTTCCGGGGCTAGAGGGGAACTAATCGGAACTGCAGGATAATGTATTCGTTTCAAAGTGTAATGTTTAAAATTCAATATGTAATACTTCATACTTTTATGCATCCCATTAGATCGCAATAAAAACAATGAAAGTGAAAGTAAAAACCCATAACGTTAATAATGTTAATAAACTACTGGCATAAAATATGGATATAATTTTAACTGCAATTGGTGTAACTTCATGGGAAAGATCAGAATGCTCCACCTTCATTTTTATTTTATATATGTGGAACAAAAATCCAGGTCAAGTATATCCATTTTTAACATTTGGGGCTTTCCCTCCCCTAATGATGACAATGGGCTTGATGGTGGTGGAACTGACTGGGAAAGGTAAGGCGATAAGTAGGCTCATTTGAATACAGCCAATTTTTTACTTTCATACTTTCTCCATTAACCACAAAAGTTTATATGTTCTCCCTCTCCCATGCATAATGCTCCAGCTCCCCACATTGAGCTCCAGGGTTCAACGGAAATTGAGCAGGAGAGATATTGACAGCATTAAAAAAGGAACATAAAGTAGGTTGGATGGGGGCACATACCAGCTACATACATATGGTACGTGTTCGGCTTATGATGGCAAAAGTTGCATTATTTGTATGATGAGGATATGTTGATACTAATGATGATGCGTTGGCTTGGCTTGGCCTTCCTCCACTGATTACAACAATATGCGGTTGATGTTTGCCCTGTTTGCAAAAATTTTCTCGGGAAGGGTCCCCACTACCTTTCTCCGTGTGTGACTTTCTCCGGTTGTCTCCCAGTTTCCAGTCAACTACCTAACTAGAATGATGGTGGTGGTGGTGGTAGTGCCATAGTGCCACAAGACTGAATTCATTTGCTTCATGCTCCCAGCGAAATATTTAAATCAGTTTGGCAAATGTGAACAAAAAGATCACGTTCGCACTACTTCCATATGTGCGTGTTGTATAAATGCCTGTTTTCCCCGCACTACATCAAGAATAATATGAAGGGAGCAAAACTTGTTAGATCTGCTTTCTCCGGCGTGATGATGATAATCAGGAGAAAACAAGGGAGTTGGGGAAGGCATATAGGTAGGCATGCTAAAATGGATATGGATGGATGGATAGACTATTTCCCCTTTATGTGGTTCGGTTTGGTTTGGTTGGACTAATAATGGGAGACGCTTCTAGGTAAAAGTGAGTCCCTGGTTGGTCTACATTTTTTTAAACAGAAAATGAATTTTCTTCTTCTATATATTCCCCATCCCCTCCTCCCTCCACATAAAATTTTGCAGTTACATTTTATATTGTTACTAACTTCATATCATCATTATCGTGGTTGTGTAAACCGGGATGGAGCAGAGTTGTGCAGCCCCTCCTGTGTGAGTACAGATGTTCCCGGTTCCACGTCCCCTTCATGTATGGGGAGCTACATTCAAACGGGGGGAGGGATGGGGGAAAAGTTTGAATAAATCCGTTCACAGCTTTCTCAGTTTGATACATATTTTCTTCTGAATTCATTCCATCTCCTGGCCTGGCCTGGAATACAATCTGTCTGACTGGGTGGCGGCTAGAAAATCTGAGAAAGATTTTTTTTTCTGGGAGGGGAGGGGGAATTATCTAACATTGAGCAGAAGTGAAAAGTCAACTTGTGAAACAAACTGATACGATGTCTGCACACACCTGACAAGTTTGGCAGGGCATGGCATGGCTTCTTCCTCTCCTCTTGCTCTGGTTTCGCCCTTTTTCTCAGAAAAAGAAAACGAGTCAGAAAGGTACAAATACGATATTAAGCAACCGATTACACATAAAATGGATAGGAACCCGATTATAAAAAAATCAGACAAAAGTTTACAGGAGTAACATGGCCTTACTTAAACCGGATACTGGTTGTCCCCATCTTGTCAAAACTAAAATACAATGTCCACGTCTCCCAGTCTGATCTGTTTAGGTAGCATGTGAACGTGTAGAAACTTTCTGGAGCCAAAACTGCAACCACCCACTTCATTGTCGGTTGTGTAGGATGGGAGAAATTTAATCCAACTGACTACACAAAAATGATCAATAGCCCCATTCTTAGAAATTGGCAGTCAGTCAAAAACTACAGATTAAACTTTTAATCGAAGGTCGGCTTCATGGATGGATTATCTCCCACATTAAGGATATAAGTACTCAATGTGTATACCTACCCATGTACAAGAATGTAGTCATTACGCTTTACATTTACCTCAAAAGTGAGGTCATTAGGATAAAAAGTTACTTGTGATTTTCCTCCGCTCAAGGTTATGTTCCCAATTATTAGATAGTCCCCCACAGCCCAGTCCCGCTTCTTTAGAGATTAATTAATAATTATTAGAAAATCGGCTCATTTCCCTTAGGTACCTGCAATCCAATCAAACGGCAGAAGCAGCAGCCCTGTCCTATCTAGTCCCGCTCAAGTACCTACTCCATTCCGCATCATCTGCATAACTAGTTATGTTCCAGGAGGAACCTATTCCCTTAAGGAAATCAAATGCTTTCTCGTCCCTGACTTTCTTGTACCCACTCCAAGCATATTACCAAAATATGGAAAGCCAAAGACATTCAAGATCATTTCTCTGGGTGGCCTGTCTATGTATAGTGAGGGGTCGTGTTGGTATATGAGTTAGCTTTTCACTTCCGCTTTCATGAACTTCAACTTCTCCTCCACTCCACTTTTGATTCTAATCAGTGGCAGTTAATGACGGGAAACTGGAAGACGATCATGACGATGGTGCTCACGATAATAATGAAGTAATACGATATGCATTATGAGCCCACTCCTATATATAAGGCTGGGTGTTGGGTGGGGTGGGGGCGCTAAGGTTTAATTAGTAAACTAATATTTCTTATTGCCCCCTCTCCACATTAGCATGCCATCATGCATTCACCCTTACAATAACAACTTGAATTTCCCAATAATGTCGACAACCAAAACCGACTCAAACCCACCCAAGTCAATTGCACTGGTTTGGTTGGTGACGATGTATACAATGCAGCTATAAGATGAGGAGAAAGGAAGAAACCACAACTTTCTCTCTTAATATTTCCCCCAAGTGATCTACTCGACGGGTAGTATATGTGCTATGGTAGGTAGCCTTACTTTGCATTTCCATTCCACATGGTGATAATTTGATGGTGATGAGATGAGAGTAGATCTAATGCACCAAAGCTCCTTGATTACAGGAGAAGATGAAACAGGAACAGAAGTCAATTGAATAGTGTGTCATGCCAGGTCATATAAATTCGTTGAAAATAAACCATATGTGTATATTTCTATATATTTCCCTGGCTTGGTTTGGCTTTGGCCTATGTGGTCTTTGAAGAATCATTTAATGAGCTGTTTTGCAGTTGCTCTAGCTAACCATTTCCCAGAAATGGGCACATCTACATAGGCATACTAGCTGGGTAATGGTAATCTCAACTCCAGAGTAATATGTGTAATATACCGACTATCAAAATTCCAAATCTCTCCCATCCCATTTCATCCCATCTCCCAAATTATATCTATAATTGTGACCGATATTAGGCTACGGGTCCCTTCCCCTGCACTCCTGATCTGATCCCCTCCGATGATGATGAACGATGAAGAGAAGGTAATACTAATTTCACTCCGGGTGGGGAAGTTGATACGAGGATGATGATGTAAGGGAGAGGTGTAAGGTGTATATTATTTTGGTTTCCATTCCATATTCCATCCATATTGAATGGCTAGTGTATCTCTCCTCTTTCTTTCTGACTTAAGTTCAGCAGCTCAGCCAAGTTAACTAAGGTTGTAGGTTATTGGTGGTGATGTTGCTGGTGATCACGGGTGTCACATGGAATATCCATCCTTAATATTGGATTTCACACATCAAGCGTAAAGAATCCCTTTAATACGTTCCTGCTCCTCTTTATATTCTAGCCGATGGCTTAACTATTTCTCTCTCTCCTCTTCAGTTTTTTCCCTCTACCTTCCATTCCAGTTCCATCATTGGAACTTCCATGGCTTCCCCCGTTTGGGTAATATATTTTGGTTTGGGTTTAGACCAGGCTCGGTTTGGGAAAAGGAAGTTGTTGAACCTTGGAGCAGGAGCTCT
Source organism: Pseudosinella alba (assembly GCA_034700485.1). Taxonomy (NCBI): domain Eukaryota; kingdom Metazoa; phylum Arthropoda; class Collembola; order Entomobryomorpha; family Entomobryidae; genus Pseudosinella; species Pseudosinella alba. The sequence goes on from JAQIXQ010000922.1 coordinate 10,643, forward strand.
TTGTAGCAACCGGAATAAAAAATAAAATAGTGACGGAGCAGTCGAGTTCGAGTGTGAAATGACTCTGTGATTGTGAGTCCAATCAATCACTGATGGCCCATGCACATCCATCCAAAAGGAGGAAGAGGGGAAATAAATGGCTAAGATGTGAAATGAAAGATGGGAGAGCTTACTTAAGCTTTTCTAACTGAGACTTGGGGGGAAATCCTTAAGACCGGTTGAAGGTACATCCCTTATGAAAACGGGGAATGGTTCATGATGGCCATATTATGTTATGTGATATCCTTATTTTTTCTTTCCAGTCACTCTCTAGCTCCTTATACCAAACCAGTCGGTCAACTAACGAGATCAAGACGAAGGAGAACAAAGTAGTCAAAAAATGCTGTACAATACCAACTACCACCACCAGGACTTAGACTTCATTCATATGTATCTGGCGTAACCTATGTACATTCCACATTGATGTCCATATTCCATATTATGTATATGCTTATGTATGCAATGGTGAAAGTCAGGGATCGCATCTCGGATACGAAGTCAAGTGAGCCTAAACATGGGAAAAAGTTGGCAAGATATATGAGCTCATATCATAAAAAGAATGGTGTTTAGATGAGAAGACATGACTCAAAAGCTAAAACCAGCAGGAGCCCTTATTTCATCATTGTTATGTAAGTAGGATTCACTCACTCACTTTCCTATTTTTATTTCTTGGTGGAACTAGAAGAAGAGAGAAGCTCTCTTCTTTTTGCTTTCTCTTCTCTTTACTCTCCTTTCTCTTCTCAATAGAGATCACCGTCAACAGCCATCCATCCATCCTCCTTCTCCTTGTTCAATGAGACTGAGAATGCACCAACTTTACTTCTGTCCATTATATGCATGCATATGGATAAAGTGAAAATGTTTTGTAGCCAAAGCAAAGCTTATTTCCATATAGCATCCCCACTTCCATCACCACCGCTTTCATATTATGTAAGTAAGTCTCTCTCTCTTTCTCTGACCCTTGTAAATTTCCCTTGCATGTTCTCCACTTATTATCATATTCAGCAATCGAGATAGACGGGAGATGAGATGAGTGAGAGCATGGGGGGAGAAATGGGAAGAAATGTATATATTTTTTTCGGGCCAACGAGGGACTTGGTCATGTCCAGATGGAGAGAAAGTGGAGACAGCAGCTAACATCACAGAGCCAAGAACCAAGTCGATTCTCCTTCTTCCCCAGAATCCTCCACAGTTCCATCCAAAGTAAGCAAAGACATGCTCCTTCTCTCCTCTCTGGTTCTGGTAGCATTTGGTCGCACAAGCATATTATCCTTCTGAAGCACCATCACTAGAACCACCACCGCCAGTCCCACACAGTACCTACTCATACAATGTATGGAACTCTGACTCTGGAATAGAAGCTAGTTGGGAATCCTGAGACTCTCTCCCAGCTAGAAACACTTTTAGGTTATATGTGGAGAGGCAGAGGCATGGTGTGGCATGAAATGTTCGTGCTTATTTCTAGGAGCCACTCTGACTCTGCTTATATGTACCCAACCAAGCAGGAGAACCTTTCTCCCCTTTCCTCATGCTAAATACACGGGAAAGAGATGTTGGCGTAAACCAAGCCAGGGCAGAAAACAGCGGAATCCAGGGAAGGAGTCAGAGAGAGCAAACCCGGACCCAAAGCCACTTTTTCCCATTTCCCCACGTTTTTACAGTCAGTCAGGCATTTGCTTTCGCCAGAGTAGCACATGATCAAGCAAGGGGAATTTTTCATTATTAAATTAGAGAAAACACGACATTTTCTCTCTCTCAAAGGGGAACACACATTTTGCCAGACAAAATCCAAAACCACATTTGCTCTGGTTCTCTCGAGTGAATATGTGTTGAGTTGTCTTGTTATTGCTTTTATTTGGAATCAAGACATACCCTACACTAACCAATCGGTTATTGCCGCCGTTCTGTTCAGAGACAGAAACTTTCAATTAGACAACTTTTATGGGGATATATGCTGCTGCGTGTCTTTGTTTTGGTGTGTGAGCCTGTGCTTTGTGGTCCGGTTCAAGGTGAAAGTTTGCATTTGTGACTTGATTTCTCCTGCAAATATTAGGCCATATGAAACCATAATCCCAATAAAAAATAATAACAATAAACACGGGACGTGTCCAACCTTGATTGATATTAGGGCTGGGGAAAAATTGAGGAAGGAGAAAGTCCCCGTCAATAAAACAATTTCCGAAAGAAGGGAAACGTGTCAAATTTAAAACAGACATAGTTACTTTTTATTTCAATAGAACAAACCAGGATCGGAAACCAGGACAAGCTCAAATACTTTTTGTGCAAAGTGTGACTCCAAACTATTCAAGAGGATTTGGCCAACATACACACAAACACATCGACACACGCACGCATGGGAACATTTTGTGTCGCATTTTCCTTCAGTCAAAAGAGAAAAAAGTACTAGAACGGAATTCCGTTTAAGATTCTTTCTCATTTAAACACAGTTTAGTTTCTCCAAGAAAGAAGAATAAAGTAGAAGGGAAAGGAATTCCGTGCTGACAGAAACAGAAAAGACATTAAAGAAGAAGAAGAGGGAAGGAAGAATTTAAGAAATTGAGTGAATGGTGGATAAAGAAAGAACGGGGAAAAGTATAAAGTGAGTGAATGAGCCAGAAAATAAAACGTGAACATTTTTTGCTATCTCTCTGGCGCTCCATTTTTGCTTCTTCAAGAACGTTCACTATTTGCTTGATCTTGCATTGCATCACATTGCAAATCAACAAACTCGAGGAGGATTATAATAAGGAAAACTCTCTTCTTGTTCCTTCAAAACATTTCAGAGACTTTCATACGCTCATAGCATAGCAAGAGGCTGGTCGGATCCCTTTCCACAAAAAATTAGAGGGAAAGTGAATTCCAGCGAATTTTTATTATTGCCATTGGGACTCAAAGTGGGATAGTAGTAATGTGGATGTCGTCGTCTCCTTTCCTACAATCCACATCCAAACTGTTCATTATTACGTAAAGGATATATATTACATAAAAAATTGGTGAAAGTACATTTTCCCCAGTAAGTACAGTTTCATATAACCCAAATAGAAAGAGAAAGTGCACAATAACGTGGTTCTACAGTTCGGGTGAAACTAGTGGATTGGATGTTCATAGTCGGAATGCTGATGTAACTTTCAGTGCTGGAAGGCATTTTCCTCCCGCTGCATTATTACGGTACAGTTGAAATCATTATATACTTGAGATATATAGAGAGGAGGGAAAATACTATATTTATTATAATAAATATTATTACGATAAACCCCTCGTGACTGTGCTATTACTATACCAGACCCTCCCTCCCATAACAGTTTCCTTGAACAATATGAATGGACCCCAAAATTCTTTTGGTATTTCAATGAATACAGAGCATTGACTAATAATATCCCCCTCGGATATTGTGCACTTCATTTTCTCTCATTTATTGCATTTTCTTGGTGGTTGGTGAGTCCCTCCAGCCCGGAACAAAAAAAAGTAGGAAACTAACTTCATTGACTCGGTCCTCTAATAATAGTTGAATGAGTATAGAGAAATAAATTGAAATTGTGTGGCAATAGCATACAGACACACGCATTAAAGTTCCCTTAATACAAAACCGGTATTTGGTTAGGGGAAAAGAAAGGGAAGAAGCAGCATCTCTGCCTGAATTCCGAATTGAATCTGACCCGGGACGGGTGCGTGAAGACGGAAGCCGGGGAGAGAGTTTCCATTCTCCATTCAACAAGAACAAAAGTAGGCTCATCGGACAGGGGGAAAACTTTCTCCCGAAATTGCATTCCATCGGCTATTCATTCATAATATACTCCCAATCCAATTATAGGGGGAATATACGGAAATCAGAGAGGAATATTGACTTGATTTGGTCCGTTGTTGGTTATTGTGGTCCTTTATTCCCCGGGATAATCTTATTTATAACAAAAGGATACATAAATATAGTATAAAGTGACTACCAATAACGTATACAAAAGTTATTTTGCTTATAGCTCAGTTCCCATCCTTTTAAGAATGATAAAGCAGGCTGATACTGTGTAATAAATGAAGACAGCCTGACAACTCCACTACGTGAACAAATAACGTTCAATCTAATTTTTATGGTGGGAACGTGCCATCCTATTACCTCACTTTCTCCTCCTCCCGTGTGTGCACCTATGTGCGTGCATTTGTGTCTGACTAAACTACAATAACTTTCGCTACAAAGTTGAGAAAAACGGCCCAACTGGTTCACTGGCTTGGCTTGGCTAGCAAAAACCAATGATACCGATTGAAAGAGAAGGACAGAATAGATCTATATTGCTTTGTTGTTGGACTTATTTAGAAAAGGGTAGCATTATCAATATCAACCTGTCCCCCAATAACGAGAATCAAGGAAGCAAGAGAATCCTGTAAAAAGTGTAAGTTTGTCCTTCTTGCAAAGCTTTTCCTATTTATTTGCTGATCTTCGCATGAGATTTCAATTTGGCTCAGCTCACACACACATGGTTTGACTAAAGTCTAAAGTGAATGGAAATAGAGAGAGGACCAATGCAATGAAACTGATCATCCAGTTCTCCTCTGCTCGGATCGGGGGAGTCAGTAAATTCAGATTCGACTTCCAGATTGGATTTAGAATATTTGGTGAGGATTTTCCACACATATTGTGCGGACTCTTTCCCTAGTCTAGTCAGCAGATATTTTTACATGGCACATATCAGTATGAATGTTCCCCCATTCCACTCTCTGAAAGCCTTTCTCCTTCTCCCCGTTTTTTTTGTCCCTTTTTCCAATTTAATTTTTGCAAAGACAGGTCAGTGTACTACCTATCAGCCTTACCTATCTCTACATGGAAGAGTTTTTTTTAGCAAATGGAGACTATTTTTTTTATAGATGAATCTATTCCTGAGTTCTGCGACTAGGAGGAGAGGAGAGGGAAACTGAATTGATAATAGGTTTTGAAAGCTTTCCCACTTTGCTTTTATGTAGAATAGATCCAAATCCAGCAGACTACTCCTAACTGCTTCCCCCCACCACCATGCCATAGCAAATAGCATATCCCAATGCCAATCCTGAGTGGAAATGTAAAAGTCTGGCCAAAGTGGAATGAAAGGATGAGAAAGATGAACGAGATGAGATTTACTTAAGTCACCTAAATACTCGTTCCACTCATCTTACTAACTATAAGTGCGTATTTAGGAGGTTGTTCCACGGTCGTGTTGAGGATGGCTTGGCTAGGATATGGGTAGGTAGATAGATGGATGAATTCCTCTGCAGATTCCCAGCACCAAACCAACTCTTTCCCCATTCAGACCCTACTCTATAGACATATTACTCGTATATTATCCCACCCCAAATATGTATAAGTATGCTACTTTGCTTTGGCTCTGGAGGAGAAAGTTTCTTATGGACTATGCATACCATTAACACACACGACGATCCAACTCTACACTTTCTCCAACAAACTGCTGAGTTCGACCGACTAATACTAATAGAGAGAAAGACCGAGTTGAATAGCGTGGGACAAGGTAAGACTCGACTATAGAAATGAAATGAGATCTATCTTTGCAGAGGGAATATGCAGTCATGTGGTTGTAAGCAGATTAAAATCTTTTTACTGCTATGCAGATACGAACCCAGTCTAAAAAGCAGAATTACCCGATATAATGTCGATCCTTCTATCTATCTAGCTTTATAAACTGGATCTAATAATAATAATATGTACATTTATCAGGAAGAAAAATAGCTGTATTATTGCCTATTGAACAGTTTACCTCCTTTCCATCCCTCTAAACATTTCCTTCCTGGGACATACATCCCTACTTTCACCTACATCCAACCGCAAAATATTGCACAAAATGATAGGGCACCGAACAACCAAAACCAAACCAAGTACCCGCATATATCCAAGCAGAGTGGAATAACAAGCCAAAATAGGAAATTATGTCCACGATGATGATGGTGGTTGGACCATATCTATATGGGTTCAAAATATAGGGAAAAGCAATCGAATTAATACCAGTTCCCTTGTTTTGTCTCTAATGCCCTCCTTTTATACGTCTTGTATTCCGCAGAGCTCAGCAGTTTCCCCTCCTATTTTATCTACTCTTCCTCCCTTTTCTTTGCTTTTGCTGATTCTAATTGTGATCTCGCATGCCGTCTCATTATCTGCTGACTTGGAGAAATATATTAGTTATTTGAAATTAGATGTGGAATCAGGATGATGATGATGATAATGATGATCGAGAAATGGGCATATATAGCTTTCTTCTGTTTTTATCATTCCCCAACCCCTGCCATGCCGAGGCCACTTTCTTCAGGTTCAGTAAGTAAGGCGAAGGTCGTAGTCCTATTCTGAATGGGATGGATGAAACCCTAAAATTAGCTTCGTATACTGATTTTTGTTGAACTATCTTTTGTATAGTTTGGTAGATTAGGTTGGATATGAATGGCCAGTTTTAATTATATCCGCTCCAGATATAGATACGTGGCATTCGATAACTCGGTCTGCTCTGTTGTGCAATCTCTACTTTTTTTTACTAAATTATGATCGGTTCAGGGGTTATGTGGGTGAGCCCACAAATTATATCGGATCCACGCACACTCGGAATGTAGTCAATTTTTTCTGGATGTTCAATCTAATATCATATCATATCCCTTTTGATCTTTCCTCAGTTTCGAATGAACCTAGTTACGAAACATATTAAATTTGTGATGTCCTCCTTTCCCCTCCTGTCTGTGACTTTCTTCCTCCCAAATGTGGATGCCAGGAAGGGGCGGAAATGGGAAATGTTCTTTGTAATGATCCCCATCTTCATACAAATGAGATGGAATATATGTTTTTGTGCACTCCAATCCTGACCTTCCCTGCCCATGTTCCGACAAAGAAGTGCAACTAGCAAAGCAACAGCCAACAAACAAAACTAAATGGACTAGCCCAGCGGGGTGTCTACTGTCTACCATATTATGAGAAGATAAAGGGCAAATGTCAACTTTTGAAAAAAAATCATTACTTTTCATTCCACAAGATTGGTCACCACCTAGATAAATACACATGGGCATGGTCAAAGTTGGCGAGTACCGAGAAGAAATATTTACAAAGAAATGATAATAACTACATTTCTTATTAGTTTGATGTTGAAGTAGTTTTTGCAAGCAAAATATGAGGCATGCCTAATATTATGGTAGGATCCCGTATGAAGTCTCTTTTGAACAAGTTCTTGCAAAATTCATTTCATTACCTTCAAATATCATCATCACCTATTCTCGGTAGAGGACTGTTCAAGGTGAGACAGTACTTTGGGGTTATTTTCCCCGACCCGGACGCTGTCTGTTGGATAGGTAGGAGGAGGGGGAAGTGCACGAAGGCACCTCATGCACGAAACACTTCCCCCAAGAAGGGTAAATATGAGATTGAGATCCAACTACAAACATACCTTGGTGAAAACTGTATGTGTTTGTACTTACTACGCAAATTGAAAAATTCTTTTTAAACTTGGAGAAAGCAAAAAAGAAATATCAAGATGAAAAGTTTTTTTTGTTATCTAAATACAATATGCAACAGAGAATTCTTCCACAAGCAACCAAAGTAGAATTGAGTATCACAAAGGGATTTTCTGGTGGTGCACACACATGAAGAAGTAGAAGAAAAAACACGAACATGAAAAAGTCTTATCTGCCCCCTCTATTCCAATTCGAAGGGAAGAAAGTTGGGTTCGAGTTGAGTTGAAGTTGCTGAACATGAACTACATAAGTAAAGGGAAAGTAGGTCTTGGCTTTGGTTTGTACTTGTACGTCTTTTTTTGCGGGACCCGAGCCCAGCACACCAAACGGAAATCAGGAGTGATGGCGGTGGAGTAGTTTTTTTGAGGTTAGATTCTGTGACCAAGATTGAGAAGATAACCTGACACGTAGCACACTAACTACTTTCTCCTTCACATGACTTTTTCCGTCCCTGTTTTCTTCCCTTTCTCCCTTGAACTGAAGTGGGAGGGAAGGGAAGGCCAAGTCAAGCCGAGGAACATGGAGTAGCTGTGGAATCACCAGAGTCATCATAACAATCTGTTTCTGACTCTGAGCGTGGTGTAAGATAGAGAAAAAACAATTCGTGGTTTATAGATCCATACATAGGCACATTTAATAGATGCTTATGTAGGTACATGTTTTCAGAAAATTGTGGAGGGAGATAGTGTGCATCTAGACGGGCATTTAATGAAATGCCCGCAAGGTTTCTTCTTTGTACCAACAGTTTAGTTGTAACGTATCCATACATCAAGACAAGAAATTCCTGTCCGACTATCCAACTATATTTATGATTGCATTGTGGTCTGTGCCTTTCCTACATGGCACGAGTGGAAATTTATTTGTTCTATTCCTTGAAAAAAAAAACAGAATTGCTTTTTGCTCTGTAGTCCCTGCACTATAATTTTTCAATAAAAGTCACTTCTTATCTTACCCCAATATTATTTTGAAATTATAGATAAATACATTTATGGGTGCGTTAACATCGGAGAGCCACTATCAGCCTACCTAATCAGTTGTTTAGCTAGAGCCATACGTTACTCGGCTGACTGAATCCGAAAATGGAAGGTACATGATACACGATATTAGTATCCAATTCAGACCGGAGCAGAGAGCAGCAGACTGCCAGCTCATCATATTCCTCGGAGAAATGTCTTTCCCCAGTCTAGTTTATTGTGTTTTT
>JAQIXQ010000923.1:0-19341 GCA_034700485.1 Pseudosinella alba
AGGTTCACAGGGAGATGGGATAGGTAGGCAATAGCAGCAAAATTGTAGATTTTTGTAGTAGTGAACTCGTTTACTTTGTTTCCTCTCTCTCTGCGTAGTAGTTTAGTTACCAGTATCACCACCACCACCATCAACTATGTTCACTTCTCTCTCTATTTATGTTTTTCTTGATGCGCTCACGACGCTCGTAATAATAGTTTAGATGCAATAATATACAAACAAATATAGCTATTACCGATAGTCAACCATGTACCTACAAATATACATACATTCATATAAGAGTCACATTGATATATAGCACAATTTTTTTATAGGGATGAATAATAAAGTGTTTCGTGGCTTAGAAAGAAGGAATATAAAATGACGAGAAGTCTTATTAGAATGAGACCCATTTTTGTAGTTTTTTATGCAAAAAGAAAGAAATGATAACCTCTGTGAGAAAGTAGTTTATTATTATCCTTATGCAACTTGTCAGCATAATTTTTACTGGCAATGACTGACTGATTGAAACGCTTTTTTTTGGTTAATGTATTTGGTGACCACACCAGCCCCTACAGAAAGTAATGTCTTTTTTCTTCTTGCTACCTAGAGAGAACGCAGAGTGTACAGTAAATGTAGGCAGAGAGAGGAAGAATCACAAATAATCAGATTCTGAAAGCTCTCTGGCTTTATGGCTATTGTAGTGTAGGGTCGGTCAATGTGACACGGCATGGCATGTAGTAGATTATTGCTGAAAACAGACTTGTACTTTGTGATACCTTTTAGGTTTTTTAAGAAACGGTTACGTTCCTATTAGGTAGAGATGGATAGAATAAATGCATTAATTCTGGTGATATGCTCGATGATGCTGCTGCTGCTGCACAGAGAATTTTGAGGAGCATGCAATGTATGCCACTGCCAGTGTATGACTCTGTGACGGAATTACGTGCAAGTAGGCAAAAGTAGTTGGTTGGTAAGGAAGGAACATCGGCAGCAGCTACTCAGAGCTATTCCACTAATAAGTGTATGATACTTATCGTCCGTCATCGTTGTGGATATGTTCTGTTCGCCAATATCTACTTCTGCTCTGACTTTGTTAACTTTTTCATATTATCCCATTTGGATTTTTTTTCGCATGGTACAGGGAGGTGATGGCTGGTGGTATTTACCAGCTTTAAATGATCCTATAGTTATGGAGGTTATGGATATATGTGGCTATGGCTATATTAGCTGTACATGCTATATGCGGATGATGATATGATATGATAATAATGATGATATAACATGCATGCTAATCCCACCTTATTTGCTTTCCCATTTTTAATTTTTTAAGGGTTACTTTGATTACCAACGGCTTTCTCGGGAGGAAACGGAGAAGGAGAGAAGCGAATCCAATCCAGGGGAATTGCGGGTCATCAGAATGCTCAGAAAACCTCAGACAGTTGACTCGTGGAGATTTATCTTAAATACTGTCCTAAATTAATTAATGCTACAAGGCTAATAGTGGGAAGAACGAGCAGATTTAATAAAAGGAAGGATGACCATCATAGTTTTCCTTTTGGATACGTCCGCGTCTATGAACCAAAGGGTTTTCCTGGGTGGACGTCCCACGCTGCTTGATGTCGCCAAGAGTGCTGTAGAAACGTTTGTTAAGGTGAGAGAGAAACATGTTTACTTTTCTATGAAAATGTTTTCCCTGTAGATACGCTTTGTAACTTTTGCTGCCTTATTACCACTTTGCCGCAGCCTTAGCGAGGCTACTGTTGAATCATATGTAGCAAATCCAAAGCTCCATATTCATGCATTTCATAGCTTTAGTTTACTACATACATTTATTGATGAAGCATGAGCATCACATATGTAAATTATGGAAGGATCATTACGAAATTAGTATAAATAGTAATCAATAATTAATCATACTATCAGGCTCGTTTATGGAGTAAAATAAAACAGTTGTTATGAAGGGTTAGTGTACATTTAATTACACTGACCTAGTCATCATTTAACCCTCACTGATAGCGAGAGATGTGGTGGGGGTGGGGATATGCTCACTAATCGTAAGTACAGACAGATATGAAAATTGTTAAATTAATTTATTGGGCAAGAACGGAAATCTGCTATACTAGAATAGCTATAGGTAGGCTTATCAACATTATTGCACATGCTAACTGGGGTAACGTGAGACAGTTATATAATTAATTATCAAACCTTAATTCTGGAGATTTATAATTTATGCTAACTTTCAAACTACTTTTCATGAAACTAAGCATGAAAGTTAACAGATTTCCGTTTCTACTCTTTTCACATAACCTTATATAAATACCTCGTTTTTTTTTGCTTTAACTGTATGTGTGCTGTGTAGGTGGCGTGTACAGATACACTTTTTGTATCATGCAATTCATGCATAAATGTTTGCGTTTATGATCGTAAAAAAATAGTTCTAGATTAGATTAGTACGATTAAGCAGAGCAATTTTAGTAGGTTTATTTCTCATTTAACTTAATTGGTTTTACGTCTCGACTCGCAAAATGCCAGACTGAACAAAACTGAATTTGATCTGGATTTAACATGCGCCGAGTGCGAGTGTTGGCCACTTTAACAACTCATAACATTTTGCGAATTAGATTAAATATTTGATTGGGAAAATGACGATTTCCCAGTTCACTGTCTAATTTGTCAACATTTATGTATATAAATTATGACTAATAGTAATAATGAGTCACTTGCAGTTTCTTGCTACTACTTGCTACTACATTATAATTCATCCGTCTAACTATATTTAAGGCATCATAGAAATTCCCTCAAAATGTTGCATACATTTTCGCTTGCTTAAACTCATTGTGTAATATGAATTTGTCTTATCTCATTTATACCACTACTATACTCTATAAATATTTATTTTATTTTGACGATACGTAGGTTCGGCAAAGGTCACTCGACAGCAGAGGAGACAGATACATGCTCCTAACATTTGAAGATCCACCTTTAAATATTAAGGCAGGATGGAAAGAAAATTTGGCCACCTTTATGTCGGAACTGAAGAATCTTCAAGCCAACGGGTTGACAACACTTGGGCAAGCTTTAAAAAATACGCTTGATGTGTTGAACGTGAATCGGATGCAACATGGGATTGATACGTATGGCCAAGGAAGAAGTCCATTCTATTTAGAACCATCAATTGTTGTTGCGATTACGGATGGAGGGCAGTTGTCTTCCAACTCTGGAGTACAAGATGAGGTAAGAAATCGGTTTGTTTATTGAAGTCAGGTTTGACTATATTTCATTGATAATGCGTAACTCGGATTTTCATGCCCTTTATATGATCCTTTATTGACAGTTAAAAATGCAAGGAAGTAGTCCAGGCCATGAATTAACCCGAGAGCCCTTTCGATGGGACCAAAGACTGTTTGGATTGGTGCTGAGGATGAATGGTCAACCCTCGGGGGAGCGTGAAATTGGACTGGTTCCTTCAGACTCATCCCCCATAGATATGATGTGCGAAGTGACTGGTGGAAGGTCATATTGCATAACAACTCATCGTATGCTGCACCAATGCATTGACTCCTTAGTCCAGAAAGTTCAAGCCGGTGTTGTGATACACTTTGAAAAATACGGAGCGGATCCACCTCCTACTTTAGACGGTATTTGATTTTCTTATTTTATTAATCACTTCTAAACTTTATATGCACTGATTGAGATTGAGATATAATTTATTTCATAAATTCTCGTCATCTAAGGCATAAACGTTTATGTGCTCGCATCTGCTCCATTTTCAGTTTAAATTGTCCCTTTATGATTTTTCACAAACGTGCATTTCCGTATCTTGTAATTGTGATATAGGCCTGAAATTAGAAGACGCAGAAGTGGATATAATAGATGAAAAGAGTGGGCTGTCAAAACCATCATGGCATAGTTCTAGAAAAATGATCTATGTTCCTAGAACAAATCAGAAAGGATTTGCAGGTGGCTTTTGGCCAATACCTGAGTCTTTCTGGCCAGAACCTGCGCTTCCTGGATTACCTGCCCGCACAGCCCATCCCAATGTGAAGTTTACCTGTCAGCCAGCGGATCCACTTGTGATTGAAAACTTTCCATTTGATAAGTACGAACTGGAACCTAGTCCACTTACGCAGTATATTCTAGCTAGGAAACAGCCAACGGTTTGTTGGCAGGTAAGAACAATATAGTAATTTTTGCTTTCGTCATTATAACGCATTTCATTGTCTTTACATATTGCATTTTTTCTCTTGCCAGGTTTTTGTAAATGGTAGTACCAAAAATATCTCAATCGGTCACCCATTTGGTTACCTGAAGGCATCTACAAATCTTACCTGTGTTAATTTATTCGTAATGCCCTACAACTATCCTTTATTGTTACCTCTCCTTGATGACTTATTTCGTGCCCATCGATTAAAGCCAACAAATGACTGGAAGTCACAGTTTGGCATGTATTTAGCAAGTATGCCTCCCTATTATGCAGGACCCTTAAAAAGAGCTTTACTTCGCATGGGGGCAGGTAACATTGCTCAAACAGTGATGGAGGAGAACTATCTTTCATATTCGGTTCTGAATTACCTGAAGAAGTTAAAAAATCAAGCAAAGGGAGAGTACGATAGAACTTGCAACGATGTCGCTTTACGAGTCAAGGCTAATGAGCCTAAACGTACCTTAACCTCATTTAAAAATCCTTTTGATGTGAGTCGCCATATCCTTTTGGACCATTTGGCCAAGCTCCGGACACACTTTATGAAGACCACACATTCTATTCTTCAACAAGGTAAATAATTTTTGACTTTCACAGTTTCACTTTTTTACTATATTATTTTTAATTAGGATTAGAATTAAAGTGTCTTTTCACCTGACTTATTGCAGAAGCATTACATAATATGCCCGTTGGCCAGATGGGTAACTACCAAGACTACCTTAAGCGCATGCCTACACCATTAAGAGAAATTGAGTCCACACCGGTTCGCCAACACATGTTTGGTAATCCATTCAAAATCGACAAGAGGATGATAATTGATGAAGCGGATATAGACTTAATAGGTGCAGGGGGTGGGAAAAGTAGAAAGGAGGCAGCTGCAGCTACTGCAGTGGCAGTCATTAACGCGGGAGGCATGTCCCCCACGCAAGTTCCCGTGTCAAGTATAAATAATAGTTTGAACAGAACAGTATTGGTCGGTGGCGTTTTAAAGCGAAAAGCAGGGCCGATTCCGAAAGACTTTGTGTTCACTCCATACAAGTACAGAAGAAGGACCAACAGCTCGACATTTGATGATGATAGTAGTTCCGATGGCTATTACAGCAGTTCTTCCAGCCCAAATCCATATGCCAGCCCGGCGGGTCCATTGACCTCTGACTTTGATTTCCCTAACCCTGTGATTCCCCTTGAACATAATGGGAGACTACACCATAACGATGAAGTGCAAATTCAGCCCCCACCTCCCAATAATTACTTACCTGAATCCTTTAGTAGTATAGAAAGATTGATAGAGTCATCTACCCAAAATACCCCTTTCATTCCCAACAGCAAATCCACCTCAAATGGCATTAATAGTCTAGGAAGTGGTAGTACTTTCGCAAAATCTCAGGAAGACATTGCGTCAATATTGAAGTCAGAAAATCATCAGGAGAGTTTCTTAAATCATCACATTGACAAGTTTCCATCAGTTAATAATCATCGCCATCCGGAGATTAGCAATAATAATATCGGGAGTCGACACCCTTCTGGTAGTTCTCCAATTATTGAGAACGGCATTGGTACATCTAATCATTTAAATCATGATAGTTCATCTCAGTCTTCGCAGAGTAGTTTAGCCCAGGTCAGTCAAAAACTTGCAAAGGGAAAGAAAGTAGTGGAGCCAAAAGTACCAAAGGGGAAAGTAGATCGACAGCCTTCTCCTGCCCCAGCCGAACCACCTCCCGTGGACGATGAGAAGACCAGGACGAAGAATTTAGCCCTTCGGGATGAGCTGCACCTCGAAATTCGAAGGCCAATTTTAAGTAAGTTCTACATTATTAGAAAAAAGTTTTTATTAAAAACTTTTTAATAAGAGAACTAATATTCAATTTCTTTATTTTGCTGTTATTTGCAGGAATGGATTTTGTCCTGAGCCGACTGACGAAAATGGAAGGTTCCTTCGACACAAGGTTTAAGTTTGTTAAATCTTTAGTGCGCGAAGCGTTGCGCTTTAAGAGAAGACGTCTCGCTGATGTATTGGATGAGCAGGCTCAACTTTTGCAAGCGCTATGTAAAAAGTCAAGCTAGACTGATAAAAATATAAAAAATAACACCGTTTTTCATTAGGCTTATCAAGGATATTGACCAGTTTGAAAGTTATGATTCTTTAACCAATTTTCTATTCCAGTATATTCCGACATTAGAAAGTTTCCGTTTATTTATAGTGCATATTATGATAATTTCAGTACGATACGCTGTTATCGCTAAAAACGAAGTTACTTATTTTTATTTCTTTACGTTTTTCTATCACGCAGCTTCTCAAATGAAGTCGTATAGCAAAGAAATATTTTATTTAATCGTAATTGACGATTTAAAACAAAAGTCGATAGTCTTGTGATCTTATATTTTCAAATATAGCCCATTTACTTGTTCCACCTTGTTAAATCAAGTGATTTGTTGATTTTTATGAATTATCATTGTTGTATAAAAACTGTTTCGTTCTTTTCATTTCTACAAGATTAGAACAAAATCTTTATGTTGATGTAAAATTGGATATTATGAAAAAAATATCGAAGACAATTCAAGAGTGAGTTTAGGATAATAATGATGAAGAAAAATTGAAACAAGTACAAAAATATTTTTTCGATTTGTCGCAACAAAAAATAGGTACTGGATACCTAATCTAATTGTAGTTAAATGCTTCATTTTGGGATTCATATATATTTTGGCTAGCAGGGAGGATGATAATTAAATGCATATAAACCAAGGCGTGTAGTTGTGGAGCAGACGGGACAACTTCACCAACCAAGCATTGAAACAAATCATTTATCATTTGGCTCGTAGAGAGTGAAAGAAATAAGCAACATTTTTACAAACCAACTTTTAGTCCCGTTTTTAACACTTTCATCCTTTTATTGTCCATCCCATAATCCAAGTCATCTCATTTTATTTTTTTAACAGATCCATTTTTAAAAATATTGAAAAGAGAGAACTTATTCTTGACACATTTTTTTAGTAGCTTATATATGACAATATACCTATTACAATTTTTATAATTTCATTAATCATCAAATGTAGAACTGGTCATTAGCATCACATAATTTTCGGCATCATCTCGTGGTCACTCCTCCGTAGTCGTTAGCGTACGTATTTTACCTCGAAATCTTTAATAGCTACAGCTACATACTATTTGAAACAGTTAATTTCTGAAGCAGGTACACACATGCGAATAAATATATTTATATTAGAGAGACAATTCATTAAATCCATTTTTAAGACATCTAGAAAAGGACTACGGTCATATTACTTACATCATGTACTATTTCAAAGAATTACTACTTGTTTATCGTTATCACTGGGCTTTTTATAAATTGTGTGGTAATTAGATTTTCATTTCTGGCATGCATAATCTGATTCTTCTGATCTCTGTGATATTGGTTGGACTAGGGCAAATTGAAAATTCGCATATCATTATTTGGTTTGGCAAAAAAATATTTACCCAGTATAACATTCACCTACTTGCCCTCTAAAATAGCAAGTTTTTTTTTATCAATAGGTTATGTACATGAAAGTACATTTGCACGCATTTGTTATCCGTGGTATATGTATATACATCAGTATATCAGAATTAGACAAGTTTAGTCATATTATAAGCCATGTTAGGTAGGTATTGCATCTCATCTGCACTTTTTTATAGTTCTACTTTTTCTCACAAAGAGAATCTCATTGTTAGGTGTAGGATGTACGCTCATGAGAGTCGCGCACAACTACGCATAAAATATCATCATGGATGAGTCGTGAGTCTCTGACTCTGGCTTGATAGTTTTGGTAAAAGATGGCATTTAGTATTATAGAGTGGTCTTATCTACTTTGTTGTTTTCTAGCATTATTTGTTTTACTTGTATGGAAAATGTAAATGTAATGCGTATTCATTCATGTATGTATATACCTATTATATAAGTAATACATTTTTTATTTTATTTTTTTTTTGCTTTTGAGATTTCTTGTCGACAAGTTCAGTAATGCTGCTGTTTGTCTTTCAGCTGGGCCAACTGCTGGCGGAACTCCTCGATAGCTTCACGAATTTTCTCCAAGCTATAAATAAAAATGGGAGAAAGAGATGAGATGAAAGCGAAAGTAATTATGCTGAAAGGGTAGGCCTCGGAAGGATTATTAATGGATAAAACTAAATTATGAATATGAATGGGGTGGTGGTGGGAGGGAACAACTCAACTACAAATATATAAAAAATGTATTTTCTCTGATTATAAAACCGAATGTAACTGTATTGTAGGAGTCTACCTACCTGTATGCAGCTGCCAACTTGTGGATAATCTCACTTTTCACTTGGGCAAGCTCATCGGGGGAAAGCTGAGCATCCTTATGGGCTCCCGTGTATTTCAGAGCGTCCCAAATAATTTCATCTCCGGCTTCCTCCATTTTGCGCTCGATCTTCTCTAGCTTGTCAACATCCTCTTCGGCTCCCCCAGTTCTACGAGGATGGGAAAGGACAAGAAAAAATAAAATATTATTTATGTGGAAGATAAGATGCCTATATTATGCCATAAAAATATGCCTGCATGAATGCACGAATGTATTGCACATCAAAAAATATTATTACGTATACTTTTATGTACCTCTAAAAAACTAACAAAATCATATCATGAAGATTGTAAATATTATTTATGTATGCCATGCCATGTATGTACTTACGGACTTTCTCGCTTCCTCTTCCTAACATTAGTGGACATTGCCAAGTTTTTGTAGAACTCTTTTAAAATCCATTTCCGATCCGCTTTCTCTTCCGTGTCATTCTCCAGCCTTGTCTTGTCCTTTTTGTCCTTCAGCTTGTCTGACTTCTCAGCGATGCTGGGGTGTCCATCACCTCCATCAAGAGACTTGGATGATGATGATGGGGCTTCATGCTCATTGCTTTTCCCCATGCTTTTCTTTTCGTTCTTGCCTTCGTTATGATTGAGATGATTCATGGTGGCAGGGGCCGATGACGCTAAAGATGATGAGTGCGCTTGATGCTTGCTTTCCTCGCCAGTGAGTCCTGCAGTTTGTGTGTTGTCGCTTCGCTTATCAATGCCAAAATAGTTAGACCAGTCGATTGCTTTCTTCTGGATCCCCGAAGAGGATGATGATGGGGGAGGGATTTGATGGTTGGAGGAGATCGCTGTGGTGGGGATTGAAGAATGTTTTGAATGGTCACCAGCCACCCCGGCAAAGATTTTATCCAGGTCGGCTTCCACGGCTGGGTCCGTCTCCTTCTTTATGCGAATGGATGATGACTGGATGCTTTTCTAGATTTAGATAAAATATGAATGTAACGTTGCTCCGCTCCGATAGCATCCCTGAAAAATATATGAATTCCACCCACGCACTCTCCCTACCTGTTTCATCGGCGAATCCCCAATGCGTTTAGACCTTTTCTGACCCAAAAATACAGCACCCCCATCGCTCAAAGAGTTTTCGAAGCTCATGGGCTGCTCCAACTGGGACTTTGCCCGGTGAGCAGTTCTCTTCCCAGTCTCTCGTTTCCCCACAAGAGGACCATCTTCAGATGGGAAGTATTGAGCTTGTGGTGGATAAAAGTTTCGGGGCCCCTGTTGTGAGTTTCCCTGCAATTTGTAGCCTTCCAGCAGGAGTAGCAGAGCTTGGAGCTCATCATCGGTCAGTGGAGTTACTCCGTCCCCATTCCCACCTGCGGATTGGCCCAGCATGTTCACATCAATGTCTCGGTTAGGCTCTCCATAAAATTGCAGATTCCTGTAGGAATGGCCCCCTGCCGGGAGGTCATCCCCGGAAGGGCGTCGTCGCTGGCGAGGCTGGAGCTCTCGGAAATGGGAGGCAGCGGGATTTGTGAGGATTGAGTTTGACCTACAGCAGATTAGTCACATATACCATTTTATGAAGGAAATTATCCAAGCAAAGTTACATCGACCATCAAAGGATAACGGCATAAATAATCGTACATGACTTGATCAAAACTGAACCCAATTTGAGGTTGTAATTACAAACGAGCCCAATTTAATCATTCCGATAGTAAATTATTTCATGTAATTGACATAAACGGAAATAGACCGAAAGGCAATTTATTCCAATATTTAGAGGTGCTTGCCCAATAATAAGTGGAAAGGGAAATTTCTGCATGAATAGTGCCATTTCCTCTATAAATGTTTTATGAGCCTCACCAGAAAGGACAAAAGACTCGACTGCCACGAAATGACGAAATTAGCCAAGAACTCAAAGGTCTTGTTGGGAAAAGGATAAGCATGTGGATGTGGTTATAATACCAAAGTATATGTAAGGAGGTTTCCAACCACTGAAATAACATTTATTTTTTGGGACACCGAAACCGAATCTGGCTCTGAGCATTTTGCTAAAAGCATTACTTAGGTAGCCTTTCATGAAGAAGCTTATCCATGTAAGAAATAACAAGCCCCTGCCTACACACTCTTCCAGAGAGAAAGTGCTCTTTAACTCAAGTGGTGAAAGTGGAGAGCACATACAGACACAGATAGGGACAATTATGTCAAGTTACATAAGATGAGATGAGGACATGCAGTGGAATAGATGAACTGTAATTTAATTAAAGTCATTACCTGTATCGTTTTTCTATTGCATAGTTGTCATCATCATCCCCCTCATTAATATCGTATAGATGTGGGGGCGCGTAGGAGAGGGGAACTCGACCTATGGCATACCGCTTGACTCGCTGTTGGAGAAAGTCCTTTTCATGATGACTGTCCCGATGTCCTTGTTCAACCTGTTAAGTTTGTAGTTAAAAAGGAAATATGATTCATTAATTGTGTTAAGTGTTTGATTGCCCATTACTTTAGTTGGGTAACATAATTAATCGTGATTGGGTAATTATAACAAACAAGCAGTATTATATAAGTTACCTTTTCAGCATTCGTCCCAGCAAAGATCCCGAATGAAATCACGACGTAAACTATGCTTAGAGCCATTAGCAGTTGAGCACCAGTTATCCTAATCATCTTGCTTCTAATTTTGTTCACTTCCTTTTTCTCTCAAAAAAAAAGATTTCCGATGGAAAATTAACTTCCTAATTTCCCCCTTTCCCCTATTATATGGGGATAGATATTGCTTTGTTCAACACAGCTCACTTCCTTTGTCTAATGATTGGCTTGTGTAGAAAGGAGAAAATGAAAGAAAGCAAAACATCTCTCCTTCACAAATTAGCTAAAAACAACGGACGGTTATACCTATGAACCAAATCACTTTTGTTTTACTTTACCACATTATCCCTGAGCTTTCCTCTTTGAGTAAGAGATCCAGTCCATCTGAAAGCCAGTAAACGACTCCTGCTCTTTTGGAGAAAGCTCCGATCATATATATGAAGTTCCGCTCTTTTTTATAAGTATTTTTAGTCCTTCCTCCCATGCAGCTACAGCTAAGTCCAAAGCTCAGCAGGAAAAGGCGAACTTTCTCGGCTCTCCCACACACAAAAGACTTTCTCCGTTTTATTACACCGTGACAGAGGGGGGAAAGGGAAAGCAAATAGGGAAGCAAACTGCTCGTTTTTTTCTTGTTAGAGGATATGTGGATGTGGAATGGATGAACATGAACCAGCGAAATGAATTGAGTTGGTTGGGAAGAGCTCCACCATGCCACTTCACAAAAAAAAATCCTCAGTGCTTTCACCAGGCTACAGAAAAGATCGATATTTCGGCTCTCTCCAAGGGACTGGCCTGGCACCTGGTTATATAAATGCTATGGAGGGGAAACCTTTAGTAAAATAGATGGATTTTCTCTTCTCTCCCATTCTATTTGCTTTCTCCAGTTCCGTGTCAGCTCAGCTTTCCTTTTCCATGGAATGGAATGATAAGGTTCCTTTGATCCTCATATTTATGAACCTGTTCAAATATAACTCTTTAGCTGGAAATGTGCTCTTCACTCAGTAGTTCCCCATTCATGCATGGGGATTTTTTCTGGACTATTACTTGGAGCTATCCCCTTTCCACGTAATCTACTGCTCACTTGTTCACAGATGGGGAAAGAACAGTTGTACAGTAATCGCTTCCGTTTTGGGTAAAAGGAGCGAAGAAGAATTTGAGCATATGAGTATGTGTATTTTTTTGTAATTTCTTTAATGCATATACAAATATATCTGACAATGATGATAATAAAGCGAGTTCTCTCCGGTTCTCTCCAAGATTTGCTAAAAATGCTGTGTCGGGTTATTTCTCTTTATTTTTATCTTTATTTTCGATATGGAATTCCTCCATGGTCCTTCATTGGTATTTTGGGAATGGTCTTTCTAAATATTTTCGTATTATCCTTCAAATAGTGGATGTGGGCATATCATATTTACCGAATGGGACACTCCACCACACACACTAAATTATATGAAGAGACACGATTGTCGTCAACAACTCCGTCATATTGGATTGTGAAATGTGAAAGCGCTGGATAGAACCTTGGTTGGGAAGGGAAGGGGAAATGGCATTATTAATTCCACTGAAATAAAATCTTCTATGCTTTCTCCCCGACTACGGATGAATATGACTATGGGGAAATATGAGCTTTCTTCAGTTTTCCTGAATTGGAGGGCATCACACACATTTCTCTCTCTGACTGGTTGTGATGTGATTGTGGTACTTTATTATATGATCTTGGAAAATGATATGGAATGAAATGATGCATAAAATTCCTCATGGGAGAATTCAATTTAAACAGATCTAATTGCTGGAAAGGAAAGAGAAAAAAATTGGGGAAGATCAATAATTCATGAACGCATATGAAAGGAGGGGAAAGGAAGGAACCGCCATACCAGAACCAGGCCAAGACAGACATAGGCTTCGATGAAATTGGGATGACCTGGCGTATGAGTGAATGGGTAGGATTTCCTATTCATATTCATATATACATTTCCGCGAACAACGGAGAGAGAATCCGTTCTTCCGAGTAGGGGGAGAAAACTTAATTTAACATGCTCGCATTTCCCTTATGTAAAATTTTGTTTATTTTTCATGCATGGCCTGTGTGATGTGATGTGATCTAATCGTAAGTTGGTTACGTTCCTCTTCCTAGTTTCATGTTTGATGCACAGTATTGCTCAGGATGAACGAATATTTGGAGAAAGTAGAAACAAATTTGGCAAGGCGTAATATGAGAAGCCTTTTCTTCTTGGCATATTATTTCACTTATATTTGCACACATATTTGTTGGATGTGTATAAGGAGCTTTGGGACTGTTACATAAGTACCTAGAGAGGTTGTTAAAGAGCCAATCTATTTCTGACTTATTCTGCATGTGTCATGTAAGATACCGAGTAGGATGGTAATGGTGATGATGCAAGTATATGAAGTACGCTGATCGTGAATCCTGAATGTAGCAATCAGAGAGAGAAAGCAGGAGAAAGTAAGAATAATGTGAATATGATATGATATTATTTTTGTATGGCTGCTTGGGACAAGGAGCATGCATGCTAACTCAAGAGAAAATTAAACAAAGAAAAAATGGAGAGTTATTAAAAAGGAGGAATATTAGGGCTGGAAGGCTAATGAAATTGTCTTGTTCAAACAGAAATAAATGGGCTGCTCCCCTTGCAAAATAACTACAGACATGACAGGGATCAATCTGATGTAACCCGGAGCCAGAGCCGGGCCAGAGCTTGTTATTGCTACCTTGCTGTTCCTTATTTTGCACACCACACCTGGAATGGAAGTGGAAAGTTACAAAATGCATGGGAAACTGAAGCCTGTTGCCTGAGCTTGTTTTTATTATCGAACTATTAGGGCAGAAGGAGAAGGTAGGCAGGAATATGAAGTGAGAAGGTGAATCGGACGTAAAACAAAAGATCCTTGAGTTATTTTCCTTTTAAAGAGCTTCCTTCCCTTGAGTTTGTTTTATTGGTGGAGGCTGCACTGATTTAAACCTTCAGAGTGGGACTAACTAAGAAAAAAGATCGCTTGCCAAAAACAGCCTTGATTTTAGTATGAAAATAGAATTGCGAAACTGGAGATGGAAAAAAATTAACTACTTTTGGTATCAAATTACTCTTTTATTGTGTCTAACACCGTACAAAAATGAGATCTTTTCAGAAATTGGTAATAGGAATGGCTTCCTTTACCCGGAAAATCTAAAGTGAAATACTGCAATAAAGGGTGAAAACGCTATAAAGGTGAAAATGTTTTATGTTGCGAAAGTAGATTGGGAAAAACTATGAACTGGAGAATGCTCTGCTGACTTTCCAAATTGCAAAAGTTTTCGCAAAAATGTATAGTCGATGCTAAACCGGAATATGGCTGCTTTAATCCTGTAAAATGTTAGACGTCAATTCTTGCCATTAGAGAACCGGACACAATGAAATGTAATACTGACGGAATTTCAGGTTTCAGTCAGATTGAATTTCGGGGTATAATTAACTTACCGCTCCGATGTGATGATGGTGCATGTAGGTATGATAGTCATGGTAGGCAGTGGGCGTATGGGGCTTCTGATGTCCATCTTGGCAACGAGCACAGTGCCTTGTTAATGCTGGCCTCCGGCGAGGGCCTCGACAACGGAATGCAAATTTTGCCTCCTCTGCCATTTCCGAGCAAAGGGCAACCTCATCGGATGTCGCGTTAGTTTTGGCATTCCAACAGAACTCAAAGATTGAGCAGATCACTGCCACCAAGAGTCCCACTACGAGGACGACAAAGACACCGCCTAGGAAAGAAATTTAAAAATAGGTTGAAATTTGGTATGGAACATAGATTGACTTTCTCAGAGTATTTAGCTTACCAATACTATCCACTCCC
This sequence comes from Pseudosinella alba, assembly GCA_034700485.1. Taxonomy (NCBI): domain Eukaryota; kingdom Metazoa; phylum Arthropoda; class Collembola; order Entomobryomorpha; family Entomobryidae; genus Pseudosinella; species Pseudosinella alba. The sequence continues at coordinate 14,935 of JAQIXQ010000923.1, forward strand.
AGGGCACTAGCCTTGTTGTCCTGTTTTTTATACTCCCGATTACATGAATATGGATCATCTTTCCCCGCCGTTTCCGGCGTCCACCACTTGTTATAGTACCATTGAATCACGCCCTTCTCCTGCATTTCCAAAATGGCAAGGGAGATCTTGTCCCGCCAGGGAGAGCCTATCGGGGTCGCTATTCCAAATCCTTTACTGTCCAATAACCCACCAATTTGGGTTAGATTACAGTTTTGCTTCACAGCATAGTCCAGGGATGTCGATTCCATGAGGAACGCATAGTTCCCTTCAATGACTCTTCTGATCCCTTCGTCACCTCGGGAGACGAAAACGGATGGCTTTCTACTTTCCATGAAACGCCACATTTTCTGGTAGGTTTCAATCTTGGAGTCCTGTAGAATAAGCACAATATTTTGTTAAAAGGTTTTGTATTAATTTTAATTGCAAATTCAAATCGACTCCTCCTCACCCTAAAGAATGTCATGGTGGAACCGGCTTGCAGTGTCCCATAAGCTATTTCCGACTGCTCAGCCAAATCTTCTGTTGACTCGATGGGGGTCGACATCCTCTCCACTGTCAAGAAAGCGGCTAAGTTGGCAGTGTATGAAGATACAATGACCAAGCTGAAGAACCTGCATAATTGATTAAGTATATTAATTTTGATAATTTGTAGTAGCTGAATATGAAAATTACAAGGAATCGAGTTCTGTACATACCACCAAATCCCTCCGACAATTCTGGTACTTGTCGTTTTCGGATTTAAATCCGAGCCCTGCTGCATAAGAGTTCCAACTGGGTACCAGAATGCATTGGCAAATGAAAATTGATTCACAACGACATCAACCGCACCACCACCAGTATACTTGATGGTGGCAGTGGTTGACGACCACTCATTTGGGGAGAAGCGAGCTACAATGTAGATAGTCAAACTGACGAGGACATAAGAAGCCACACAGCTCAGCCAAATTTCCACTGCTAGGGGATTGAGGAAGCTAAATAGATGGGCTTCCCTACGACTGGGGACCTTGAATAGGATGGAAATGCCCAAATTCCTATTTCAAAGTGACAAAAAAAAATCAGAGTTAAATTATTTATCTTAACCAACTTGATTCTAATTTTCCTACTTTATAAATGTTCTTACATGAATGGCTTTGTAAAGTCTATTACGCTCTCCCGGGCATAATTAATCGTTATTGCTCCAATGGCTAGATCCACGCTCTAAACAAATAGTCAATTCATATCAGATTCCGAATTTCAACCACATTCAATTGAACAAATTAACAATATTCGGGTTCATTTACCTTATCAATTAACTGCCTTACAACGCCATTCCATTCCCCCGTCTCAGGATCATAAACCCCATGCTTCCCATCAGGGACTACTTCCAAAACGTACTTAAATCCGACATTCTTCGCAATTAACTTTAGCAAGTCTACAGAGAACCCTTCAAACCTCGCATTTCCAGTTAGGTTCCCAGCAGGATTTATTTTGACATAGGGGTTTTCCAGCACACAAGTCACCACAAGGGTGACATTCTTTATTCCCGTGTTCCAAAAGCTGTACCCGTTGGAAATGTTCAGTTGTCTTTCTGAGGTCCATTGACCAACTTCCTTTAGACCTGTCGAGCCCAGTCTAACAATGTCCACCTTGATTGTAGATCTGTCTCCTTCCTTAAATGCGACCGGACCGGCAAGACCTTTGTAGTCCACTGCAGTAATATAGTTTAGAAGGGATAAGCCGTCGGGCCAAGGGGAATCTCTGTCGCAGGACAGATTGGCTGGTTGGATGTTGTGCGATGCGTCAAGGGAGGATAGACCTCGTCCAAGGACCATTACACTGTCATATGCAAACGCTGTTTCGGCCTGGTAAAAAACAAGTACGTTAAAAAATGCAATCGGCCAAATGTCGATCGTGACAATGGGGCCATTAACCGTATCAATCAAGATGACTTACTGAAGTGCAAGATCATGACTGAACCATTACCTGTATTGCTGGGGTCTTCTTATCCCAAATGGCTGAACTGACATCTTCATCCCCGTAGGCCCTCAGCTCAATCCATTTGTCACGGAGCAGTCTTGACTCCTGGTTCACGATTCGGAAGGATGTCAAATTGACATTGGCTCGAATAAACCCGGTCATATCTACTGTAGCCAGGTCCTATAATAAATTCGAATCATGAGTAAATTGTATAAAGATGAACTTCTTTTTTTAAATTAAAAGTTCAACTTCCAATTTTTGATTACCACGTTTATCAGCATGTAATGATACTTGTAGTCGGTCATTTCCAGATGCATGATCTGCAAAGTAAAAATCAGTTTTAATTGGACCAGTAAAGTAAAGATTAGATAAACTTTTCATATTAAATTCAAATGAAATGAATATTTGATTACCCCCCGAAGCAAATTTGGCAAACTGGTCAATTTACAGTCAATCATGAGATGCCTTATTTCCCTCCCTTTCACTTCGCTCAACACTTGTCGATAGGTTTCTGGCATGACCTTCCTCACAATTATGTTATCCACCGGGGCTGGTTCCCTCAGCAGGGGCTGCATTTTCATCAAACCCCTCTCATCTTCGTAAAGTATCGCCACGGCTGGTAATTTTAGATAAGACACCAAGTCCCTGACAATGCTCGCCCACGTCTTGAGTGTTGGTGCCAATCTCACTGCAAATTCCGGATCGGGTAACCTGTCCGTGTTCCCTTCCGACCCCGCCTTGTAATGAGAAAATGAGGGGGTCGGGAGGAAAAGGGGGATGTCCATCGCAGCACTCGTCCAGAACAGTTTCCATTCCAGGGACGGATCTGTCTCACTTGGAGCACCCAGAATAGCCACAATCCCAGTGCCGAGGACTTTACATAACTCCTTAGAAGCTCGAAACGTATCCCCCGGTTTCACATGGATCGATTTAGCAATTATGGTTGTGTTGGGGAGGAGAATAGGGTCCTTATTCAGTGCCTTGATGCCCCATTTGTAACCAAAATCCACCGGCCCATTCTTTTGATCCTCGGGAAGGACAATGGCCACTTTCAGGGTACTCGGTATTGCATGGGTGGAGTGCAAGTAAATGCTACATAAAATTAGATAAATTCCTACAGCACCAATTTCACTCCTAATTAGATTAATTAGATTCGGACCACTCATTTCTTCGCTGTTTAGTCACCAATGTCACAATTTGACTCTTTTCATCACTCACGATAAAAATGTGATGGAATCGGGAACTTTCTCCTATCAACTGCAATTAAATATTCACAGCATGCTTTCCCTTCAAATGCTTTCTTCTCCTATTCTCATAGATATATTACCGATTTTTTTTACAAATAAATACATTCCTCTTCCCCCTATCATTTCACTTTCTCTTGTAAGATCCCAGACAATAACACGAAATATCAAACAGGAGAACGAATACAAATGGACTGGGAGAGAAAGTCCTTTTAGCTTGCTGGAACTCTGGTCTGGAGGCATGTGGGTCTCATAAAATTGGATTACGTTTACTAATTCATGGCTACAAACAAGGTAATCGAACACACGGAACCCCACTTTGGGTGTATTTCCCCTTCTATTGTGTCCTTCAATATATGGCTTCTTCCTGAGAGAGTATTAGTAGCTATTTGTATCTACATGTGCAATCCACCATCCACCATCATCAGTCTCAGCTTTCATCTCCATCCTGATAAAGATTCCATTTAGTATTGTGGGAGGGAGCAGAGAGGCTTCTAAAGCAAGGCTGAATCAACATTTCTCCAGCTTCTCGGGGAAAGTACACGGGAGAAAGCAAGAGAATCGATAGGGTTGACAGAAAGCCAGAGCCAACTTTTCCCTGGCGCATCCTGGAGTGGATGTTGCGCAACCAGAGTCATATATCCAGTCGAGAGGAAATATGATCACGATCGGTTTGGGATCGACATAATAATATGAAGATGTGGCTATTTTTAGCATCCATCCACCCACCCGCACCAGACCAATGTACATAAATATAGGCATGGATGTATTCACATATAAATATTTACTTTCATTTTTACATACGAGCTGCTCAACTATCTGTTACTATCAGATTCAGATATAATTTGAGTCTTGCCTTTGCCAAATTAGAATTCACATTTGTCTAAAATCTCAGCAATTAAAATAATGAGGGATCATAATCTGTAAACGGAATCATATCATATTTAAAATATACTACTACAATAAACTTAAGTTTATTGTAGTAGTTAATTAACTATGGGAAGAATGAACAGAGGAAAGGAGGAACCAACTTGCCAAAACATAGAATCATTTTATATTTTACTACGTTGATACAGCAAAACTACATGAAAAAAATTGCATGTAAAAATGCTGACTTCCTCAAATTCGTCCGATTTTTGCGCTTGGCGAGGATCATCCGAATCATCCGTTTCCTCAAGCCGGTCAT
>JAQIXQ010000924.1:0-19325 GCA_034700485.1 Pseudosinella alba
AGGAAATATCAAGAAAAGGCTTCACTGGAAACGGTATGTGTCCCTCATCAAGCACATGATGATCATGATGGCCTTCAGCCCGCCCATTTTCGTGCCTGGGATAGTCGTTTCCAAAGTTGACATTTTTTCCTACACGTTTCCAAGAATACTTCCCTCGGCGGAATTATGCGGGGATGGTGATGGTGACCAACATTGCATGATAGTCATTCAAGTCCTTGTGGTAACTTTGAGGACGGTTGCAAACTTTATTGCCATTTGGGAGACGTGCAGGTTCCTCATGTTCTACCTGTCATTTGCCATTTATTTTCTGGAGCTGCATGAGAACTGCACTGATATAGTTGAGAGGCTCCCAAGGGACAGGGGACATCATGAGCACTTTTATAAAGTCTACTCCACCTATCAAATTATCTTCAAGATGATCTCAAAAAATTTAAACCGGTTGATTGGGATTGGACTTGGTGCGGGGTTTGCGATTGTCGTCACGGGATACATCATTACCATAAAATGTTACAATATTTTGCCTCTTGAAGCCTATTTCCCGATGCCCATCATTTCGGTGGATACGTCGGTCCTCATATTTTTTATGCTCCATATCGTCGTAGAAACGGACATGCGGAGTAGGAAGTTGATCAGGCGTCGCAAGAACGCAATCTCCTGGGGCAATGTGAAGCTGAACGGGGATGATTTCATAATAGTCAGGTTTTCCAAGGAGGATAGGATTATTCGAAGGGAGCTAAATTGTCTTAGGCCGCTGACCCTCAAGTGTGGAGATTTCTATCCGCTGGATAAGGGAGCCAATGCTGACTTCTTTTATAATGCCTTCATTAGGATCGTGGATGGGCTCATGTTGCCCATATTTGAAACGTAATTATTTGAATAATTAGTTTAAATTTGTCATATTATTTTGTCCGCTCTAGTCATACATACATAGTAATAAAATATATTAATAAAAATCATCTAAAAATTTACATTTTACATACATTAAATGTATCAAGTTTAATTATATCTGCCTCGTGGAAACGGGATTAAATGTGAACATAATTTCTTTTATTTCTTTCCATTTTCCAAATAATGTCGATACTGCTGGTATTAATTTATCGACCTACTCGGTTTCATTAGTTTTTCCAATCTGTTGGCTAATTCTTTCCCAAATGGAGAGCACAGAAAAGCAATTTGGCAAATAAAATTGGCCATAAAAACATTTAATATTTAAATCGATTTTTTATAACTTACCTAAGTCTAAAATATTTAAGAATTCCTCGATTTTTCTTTATATAAGTACATAAAGCAATAGAGAACAACAACTGAAATAGCCCCACCCAGATAGATATGTTTTAACTGCGCATTTTCTTAACCGTTTGGCATTTATGATGTCAGTAGGAATACGTTGGCGAGTATTTTAAAGTTTAGCAATGGTACTTTGCTAGATCGTAGGCAGAAAGAAAACGCTCACTATATTCAACGCGTGTTAGTGCTCACTATCCCTCAGAATAAGAACTACTTACTTGCTAAATGTGCACTCATTGCTGTCTATTTCATACATTCACTTAACGGAAGCAAAGCTAATTTAATTATTAAATTCAGGGAACATGACTTTACCACAGTTACCATTACGTCTGTTTCACCGCAGAACTACATCTTTGCCAGACAACGCAAGCTCGAATGTGAATTTTTACACCCCGTCCGTCCTCAACCTCTACAACAAGCTATTCCACTGGATGAACTCCAGAGCCCCCATGACACTGGAATGGAATTCCCGGAGCGAGACAATTGAAACAAAAGGGTCAAATCATCCATCCTATCGCCTCTGGTATTTCAACTTGTTCATCGTGTTCGGATTGATAGGCTATCTCTGCATCCTGGATATTGCTATTCACGCGGGGGAAGTCAAGAAAACCGTGTTGGTGGTTGCCTTCCTTGTGTCTTCATTTGGGTTTATTGTGTTGGCCTCTTCATTGGTCTTGATATGGGATGCGGATGACATGGTGGCTGTTTTTCTTGTCATAAAAAAGTTCATACGCCGGCATCGTTCAGGTACGGTATGGTCACTTGGCTTGTCTAGGTTATGTATAAATTCGCGTCCTTTATTCGAAATTACGTTAATTTTCGTTAATTCGCAACTTGCAGGGGCATACGTGAACAGGCTCAGCTGGAAGCGGAATGCCTTGTTAATGAAATTTATGATGATCATTACAGCCATCAGTCCCGCTTGTTTTATACCGACGAGTCTGATAATTAAACTTGATATTTTTTCTTACACGTTCCCGAAATTACTCCCAGTTGAAGACTTATGCGACGGGGCGGGGGATTCATACTGCTCGACAGTGATTTCAGCTCTTGTTGTAGCTTTTAGAGCTGTTGCGAACTTTATCGGCATTTGGGAGACTTTCAGATTTTTTATTTTTTACTGCTCATTAATATTTTTGTTTCTGGAGCTACAACAAACGAGCCTGGGAATAATATGGAGTCTGCCCAGGGGAAACCATCAGCACTTTCGCAAATTATATTCCACCTATCAAATAACTTTCAAGATTTCTTCGAAAGCTCTAAACAAGCTTCTGGGGATAGGACTTGGGGCCGGATTTGTTGTCCTCGTCACGGGCTATATTATTAGCATAAAGTGCTATGCTATTTTACCTCTTGAAGCCTATTTCGTGATGCCAATTGTATCGGTGAATGGATCGCTCCTCATATTTTTTGTACTTCACACGTTCGTTAGCACGGATATGAAGAGCAGGGAGTTGCTCTCTCGTCGAAAAAATATCCCCATTCAAGGAAATGCAGATTTACGAATCGTGGGCTCTCCCAATGAGAATATGATTATCCAAAGGGAACTGAACTGTCTGAGGCCATTAACAATGAAGTGCGCCGATTTCTATTCCCTTGACAAGGGGACCAACGCGGACTACTTCTATTCTGCATTTCTCAGAATAGTGGATGGTCTTATGTTGCCCATATTTGAAGTTTGATTTTTGGCGAGCTGATAGAGTAGTGGTTTTGTCATTATAGATATTATTAGGATTGGGAAATAGCCTTTTTCTTGTTAGGTTTTGAATGTACATAGCACGATATGAACTATTATAAACCAATATGAAGAGAAGTAATTTTATCCCCTTTTGCAATAATTGGCTCTCTTGGCGCAGCGGGAAGTTGAGCGGAGAGGATTTCATAATCATCCATTTTTAGCGAGGACAAATTGTTTGTGACAATTTAAATTTAAGCGAGCATATTTATATCCCGTCCTTTTTGGGTTGGTCATACGCTTTGTCGACGTCAGTAATATTGATACTGATACATAATCATAGTATAATTGACCACCAAATGAGCCACATATTATATCACTCGCTAGAATTCCGCAATGCCCTTGAATGCTCATTCCTCGACAGACACGTGGTGTAATTTGTACATCTACTTTATTTAAATAAAATAATACTGTCAACAAATTAAATATTTATGAAATTTTGAAAGTTTGATTTTGGAGGTCATTGCCTAGTTATCGTCACCAATTTCTTGGATGCTGACATCACAATGCGTTCGCAACCGTTCATTATCCGTAAGAAAATTCATATATCACAAGTTATTGTCGAAAGCGTTTCATTTTACCAAACTTTGTAAATGATTGTTTTTCATTACAGGCTCTCCAACCTCAGCCAAGCCAAGCAACTTTCTAAATTCTCCCCCAAAATATCATTGGGTTCCGATAGATTTGTTCAAATTCACATCCAAGTCTAAGCCATGGATCTGCCAGGTGGTTATTCACTTGCTTCTTCCCCGCCAGATACTCAACAAGGATCTCTCACTTTCCCCGGTTTGGATATTCCATGGTGGAATCATGGAATTCAGATATTGAAATTCACATACTGGCTGTCTAGATAAAGTAGATAAACCTTTTGTAATCCTAAGTATGCCTGATCCCTCACAATTTGCCAAGCTTACATGGGAAACCGTCACAAATCCCAACACCGAAAACCGTCATCCTGATTGAAAGCCGAAGCATGAAATTGGCGTGACACAACTGATCTAGCGCAATGATATCCACACGTGAATTATTCATGTGCACCTATGAAATGCTATAAATAGTTGTCGCGACGTATGTGGTCCAACATGCCACTGCTAATTAATTTCACCACATACGTCAATGGGGACACGAAAGGTCATAGACTAAAAATCATTTTTGGTTACAGTCCGACAATCATTTTTAATGTACCAACACTTGAGTCAACTTTTTGCTCATTTTATTCTCCCGCGTTATAAATTTTGCTATTACAGTTATACATACTTGTCCACCTGCCATCCTTTCTAAAAAAATTGTTACATTCCATTATTCCCCTCATCAAACTTCAATTCAGGATCCTGGATTTGGCCAACCTCTCCCCTTATGAATGGCCTGCAAACAATCCACTGCCAAATGCTATCAAGGTCAAGCGGAGGCTCCACTCTTACCAACTGAACCTCTACATTCACGCCATGTACACTGCGGTGATGTTAGCCAACTATCTCAAAACTTTGGATGGAATGGCAACATCGGAGAAAATGGGAGCGCTTTTCTTCCTGGCTGCCCCTTTCGTCATATTCATGATCAGATTCAGGTTTGTCTGCGTGGATGGATGTGGACTAGTGGAAGTTGTTGGGGCTTGTCTTTCCTTCGAGAGGAAGAATCGGATTGGTAAAAGTTCATAAAAACTTAAAAGTGCTCACTTTTAAAAATATACTCATTTAAATTTGTTTTAACAGTAGATTCGACTGAAGAAAGTCATCCTGTCACAAAATTCATCCTGTGGGTGGGAATCCTATCCAGCCCGGCATTTCCTGGATTCATCATGATATTGTTGTATGTCCAGCCTTGCATGACACCATTCATGGGATCCATTCTACTTGGGTGGGGATGGGGTCATTGTACTGCTGAAGGTCATTGTCATTGGCTCTTGAGCATTGCAGTGAGAACGGGCGCCACCCTATTTGATTGTTTCTTTTGGTTCTCAATTGTCTCAACTGGATTTGGCTTCACATATTGCGGCTTCTTCTTAAGCATCCAGTGTGTGAAGCACTATCTCAACCAGACAAAAGTAATTCTTGCTGGCAGTGGCCATGATGACCGTCTCGATGGGGATTCCGAATATGAAGAATTCAAAATCTACAGACAGATCCAACTCCTGACCATCCTGATCAACGAGGTCTACCAAGGAGTGGTGATCCCGGCAATCATGATGGGTGGCTGGAGTGCCATGATGGTTTCCCTGTATGCCTGCGTCAAGTTGCATGATTCCATCCCCATGCCTGGCTTCGCCCTGTTTCCGTTCATCTTTGTAAGCAATCTTTGTGTAGTTTATGTAGTAAGAGCGGCGGCTGGGGTGCTTGCTGAATCGGAGAAGTGCTCGGTGGCAGCCAGGAATAATTCAAGGGGGAAGAAAAAAATCATGTATAAGAGGATGGTCAGATCCATGGGGAGGTTGGTGGTGAGATTCGGAACGACCAATTTTGTCGACAAGCTCACCCCATTCAATCTGGTCAATCATGCTTTGAATAACTGTGTTAGTTTAATGTTGCTGTCGTAAATTTTATCTGTCGTTACATGTCACATGCCTTGTGATCATAACCACATTATTGTCATTATTAGCCACAAAATATAGTGCACAGATATACTAGCATAAATATAATATTTATCCGTCATAAGACATATGATTAAGCAGTTATAATGTGAGTATAAAAACTAATTATACGAGAATATATAGCAGCTTCAATAAGTTAGTCGAACATGATTTTGCTTCCATTCTGGTTTATACTCAAAATATTATTTGAACACTTTATTTAATTCCTCATCATATATGAATTTAGAATCAAGTTAAATACATTATTGTCTATGTCAAACGCTTCCAAATTCGTATGGCAGTGTTAACGGGTCTAACCTCAGTATTAGTAACAAAAAATCGATTTACCCAAGGTTGAGCCCCGTCTCTGTGGGTGTGACCGGACAGAAGAGGTTCAGACCAAGTTCCAGGGATGATGGTCACATTCCCAACTGAACTGCTAGGGGCTCCTGTTACAGAAAGTTGACTTAACCTTGGCGAATCTGCATTTTGAGTTTCTCCAAATTCTGCAGCATTCCCTCCAGCAGCCCTAAAAAACTTCCCTGCAAATTCCGAAGTAACCTCAGTCCATGTCACGGCTGGCCATAATGTGGAAGGTAAGGGTTGTCCGGGAAATTGAGTGTAGATAAATCCAATGGGGACTGAATTTGTTTAAAAGAAATTAGTAACATCTAATATACATATTACAATGACATATCGCTATCACTGAAATTACCAGGGTTTTTTAATTTGTCGTCCAGTTTCTGTTTGGTATCATCTAAAGTGTTTCTGGTCTCATCCAGTTTCTGGGTGGTTTCGTCCAATGTGCTTCTCGTTTCGACAATTTCTGGCTGGCATTGTCCAATGTGATTCTCGTCTCATTTAAATCCCTCCTGGTCTCGATCAATGCCGCTATAATGTCTTCCAGAGACCACATAGGTTTCGTTTCACAGACATGGTACATTGGACTGTTGCAAGTAGTATCCTCCCATGTTCCCTGAGTCTCGACGGATCTCGTGTAATTTGACTGCATCGCCACGCAATTCCTTCCATCAAGTTCAGTTGGACTGCCGACAGCCCAGTTGGCGTAGTCAAATGGGGTCCCGTCTTCCCACTGAAAGTATGTCGGGGAGTCAGCCACCCTAGTTCCACCGATCCAGACTCCGATGTCCACTTCAGATGTTTCGAATATATAGTTGGTTAAAAATAGCTGTTGCTCCTCCTCCTTCACGTTTGCCAGTATCCCTTTCATTGACTCACATGCCTCTTTGGCTATGCCGAAATTGGAGTAGGTTTGCGTGAGGAGGAAACATTTCTCATCTTTCCACCTGACCCATCCATCAGGACACGTGGCTAGAGATATTTGAGCAATTTGTTAACGTCAATATAGCACAATATGAATTAAATCACGATACAAGTTAAGGGCATATCAGCATAACGCCACTGATAGGTTCCCTGGTGAACGTATATCACCGCTTACCCTGTGAGTTGACCAGTGAAAGTGTGGAAATAATGACAAGGAGTAATGTAGTTGACATTGTAAATGATTTTTAGAGGATTTATAACTCACTGAATCTGAAATGAGACTGATATACACAAATGAAGAACTTGCGGGTTTTTATACGCAAGAGCCACCCTGTGATGCATCCAATTCTGATCTTTGACAGCGGATTAGAAAAAAGCTGGGGTTTTTGTTACTCAAGAATTTGTCGGTGGAGTAGGATTATTTCCAAATTATAAATATTATTTAAGCCACTTCGAGTAGACAGTATACTAAATCGAAAGATAAATATTTCATAATATTAATCCCGATTCAGTCATTCTACCGATTTTATGTTTAAAATGAAATGAATGATGATGTAATTCTACATCGTAGGACATGGCAGGATTGTCCGCGGTCTGATTTATTAAAAATCATGGTGATTTACCTCAATAATAAATCAAAAGATTATTTGATTAATTGAATCGTTTTGCAACAAGCCACTTATAGGAAACTTCAGATTTAGAATTAATCGTCCATTTTTTTTACTAAAATTTGTACGTATGTCTGACAATAAAGTTAATCTCTTCGTATAAAATACGAAATCCGATTTTTTTTGATTTTGGCGAAAGAAAGCTTATAAATTATTTGTGAATTCTCGGACACATGAGATTAGGAGTTGCACAAAGCCCAAGTGGCAGTTTTATTTGATTGTCAGTTAGGTATTGAGTTGATATTTATTTTTTTATTCAAAATTTACCTCATAATGAATGTCAAATATAAAATTAAGCTACCAACTTAATCTCGCGACGTATTTGCTAGGGTCCGACATTGACTGATTATATGCAATAAATTGTCTGCCTCATACATGTTGGGTATAGGTATATAAATAGTACGTACTCAGATTGAGGATTTTCGCATCAGTTCAATTTACATAATTTCATGTCAATGCTATTGATATAAATAGCTTCATGAACATTCTCAATTTCCCCCTGTTGTTCCCATCCACATCAACAGACCTCCACAAAATCCAGGAATTGACTTTGACACTTGTTATTTGAACTGCCCAGCATTAATTACATTGCTATCATAATATGGTAAGACTGGAGCAGCTTTCTTGTTTTCATTAATTGTCCTCAATTAAACGTGACAGTTTGATTTATTATCTTGACAACACAATGATATAAGTGCACTGTTTAGAATTAGTCATATAGAAATTGATTGTTGGTAACATTTCCAGGACCCCCGTCTGTATCTGAAACCCATGCTTTGGCGGATTCTGCAAACAAATGTGACGGATTCTATTGCGCCAGGTAACGGTACATCTGCGCCAGTTGTTGAGCAAATTTATATGTCAAGCGTATTATTGAAGCGGTGCATTATTCCAATAGCTCGCTACAGGCAATCTAAGCTTAATCATAGTGATTGTTTTTGTTGATAATTTTTATGAGCATAGAATGCTAAATCTTGCCGAATGATCTACATGGCAGCTTCAATAATAAGTTTGTAGTTCATGATTTTGCCTCAATTCAGGCTGCTAGTCAAATCATAATTTAAACGTTTTATTAATTCATCAGGTCAAATTTGTTTATATGTTTATTTCTATGACACACGTTTCCAAATTCGTATGGCTGTGTTAATTGGTCTGACCTCAGTATTAGTAACAAAAAATCGATTAACCCAAACTGAATTATCACCTGAGTGGTTGGGACCCGAATAAAGCGGAGCAGACCAAGTTCCAGGGTTGATGGTCACATTCCCTGCTGGACCGGTAGGGCATGATGTTAGAGAGAATTGACTTAACCTTGGCGAATCTGCATTTTGAGTTTCTCCAAACTCCGCAGCATTACCTCCAGCAGCTCTAAAAAACTTCCCTGCAAATTGTGACGTAACATCAGCCCACGTCACATCAGGCCATAATGTGGAAGGTACTGGTTGTTCCGGCAATTGTGTGTAGATAAATCCAATAGGAACTGAAATTTCAACGATAAATTTAATAAAACTAAATTGACAGATTGCAATGACTTATCGAGTTAGCCCTTACATACCAGGATTTTTTAGTTTTTCTTCCAGTTTCTGGTTGGTATCGTCCAGTGTGCTCCTCGTCTCATCTAGTTTCTTCCTGGTCTCAATCAGTACCACTATAACGTCATCTAGGGTCCATGAAGGTTTTGTTTCACACACATAGTAGAGTGGGCTATTACAGGATGTGTCCCTCCACGTTCCTTGGCTCTCCACTTTGTTCAGTGTGAAATTTGACAGCATTTGCACACAGTTCCTTCCATCAAGTTCAGTTGGACTGCCGATAGCCCAGTTGGCGTAGTCAAATGGAGTTCCGTCATCCCACTGAAAGTCCGTCGGGGATTCAGCCACCCGAGTTCCGCCGATCCAAACGCCGATATCCACCTCGGATGTTTCAAATATGTAGTTGGTGAGAAATAGCTGCTGATCCTCCTCCTTCACTATTGCAAGTGTCGTCCCACTTTGAGACTCACAGGCTTGTTTTGCGTCAGCGAAATTAGCGAAACTTTTTGTGAGGAGGAAACATTTCTCATCCTTCCACTTGACCCATCCACCAGGACATGTGGCTAGACATTTCATCAATATATATACGTCAATGTTACGTAATATGAATTAATTAAGGATATAAGTAAAACTATAATACTGCTTACCCTGCGAGTTGGCCAGTGAAAGAGCGGAAATTACCGTCAGCAGTAATGTCGTTGACATTTTAAATGATTTTATGGGATTTAAATCCGACTTAAGCTAAAATGAGACTGATATACCGAAACGAAGAAATTATGGGTTTTTATATCCCAGAGACATCATCCTCTGATGCATAAAATTATGACATTTATTTGTACACTTGATAATACATTTTTTTTTGTAATTTGTGTCTGTCAAAAGTAAGTCGGATCAAGATTAGTGTCAAGTTAGGAATTTAAGGAATTATGAATAAGTAGTCTTATTGTCTTGTCTATTATTTCATCCCCGATATATCCATTGCCACCGACTTTATGAATAAAATTAAATGAGTGATGGCCAAGTTTTAATTCGTGCGACATGGCGATATTGTCTTCAGTCTACTTTACCAAAGAGAGTGAAGGTTTGCCTCCATAATTAATTATGATTCAAGGATTAGTAAAAAAAACAAGCGTTTTGCAAAAAAAAATCATATAAAACTTCAGATGGAGTGTTAATAGAAATTTTCAAAATAATGTTAAAATCTGACAAATAAGTCAACTTCTTCTTCAATTCACGGAACTCCTTAGACTCAAGTCTGAACGAAACGCATACAATGTCAATTCTGACAATGAATTGCCAAAACTCACTCACACATTATTTATAAATTCTCTGACTGGTGAGATAGGAGTGACGCATTGCCAACCTGTGGGTCTATTCAATTGTAAGTTAGATAGTGGTTTTATTTCACAATTTTTTTCACAAGTGAGTGACTTCATGAATGGCAAATAGGAAATTAAACTACCAAATTAATCCCGCTTGGGTCCGACATTGCTTGATCATTATACAACAACTTGTCTGGCGCATGGGGATCAAATCAAGGTTGCCATTGATATTTAATACTTTTTCATGAATATTCTCAGACCGCCCCTTCCCCAGTTGTGCCCATCAACATCAATAACCCAAAAACACATACAGCCACTGACTTTGAAAATTGTTATTTGAACTTTCCATGATTAATTTCATATGGTACGGCTGTTGACGCTATTGGGCCAGCATGCTTGTCTTCATTTAATTTCTCTTCGGCTGAATAAATGGATGAGAGGGGTCGATCGATATATTATAAATCATCACGATGCCACAATGACATTATTTATCCAGATAGAAATGCATGCTGCCTTTGTGTCATTGAGGTAGAAGCCATAACTTGGCTGGAGGAATGAGAATGATGGAATGCGATAAACAAAACAAATTAGGACAGCAGCATGGTCTATATATGCCACTCACTCTAGCATATAACTCCACATTTCTCTTAAATTTCATCAACCCCCAGTCACAGATGCAAAGTACTTCTCGAGCGAGCTCTGGCATAATCAGTTTGCTCCTGATTTAATACTTTTAATTTGCAATGCAAAATTTGCAATTAATGGAAAATTTCGGATCTTCATCATCCCAACCCTCGCCCACATCCTGCTTGGCATTCCCTACCGACCAATGGGTAACATTTCCAGGACTCTATCTGAAACCTTTTTCTCTTGCGGACTCTGCAAACAAACGTAACGGATTCTATTGTGCCAGGCTAGTTGTCGGGCCTCTTCTCCAGGTATCACTTGGATTTTGTGGGAGGACAAATTACTGGGACAGCTCATATGGAACAAATTATGGGACTCAAGCAATGACGCCGTTAAAAAGTAACATGTTGTTTTCATAGCTACATAGCGATCTGCAAATAAAAACCTATAATAATAATAGCATTAATTAGCAAATCAATATGGACTAACTTTCTATTGGCCAGACATATAGAGCTATTAAGGAACATCCATTTTCTTAATAACCTTAATTAATAACATTTTATTACTCATCGATGAACATAAGGTTAATTTGTTTTTTTTTGTTTTTATGCCAAACGCTTCCAAATTCGTATGGCTGTGTTAATTGGTCTGACCTCAGTATTAGTAACAAAAAATCGATTAACCCAAACTGAATTATCACCTGAGTGGTTGGGACCCGAATAAAGCGGAGCAGACCAAGTTCCAGGGTTGATGGTCACATTCCCTGCTGGACCGGTAGGGCATGATGTTAGAGAGAATTGACTTAACCTTGGCGAATCTGCATCTTGAGTTTCTCCAAACTCCGCCGCATTACCTCCAGCAGCCCGGAAAAATTTCCCTGCAAATTGTGAAGTGACATCAGTCCATGTCACATCAGGCCATAATGTGGAAGGTATTGGCTGCTCGGGAAATTGAGTGTAGATAAATCCAATGGGAACTGAAATTTTTTAAAAGTAAATTAGTAAAACCAAATAGCCACATTATAATGCCATATCTTGATCCTCCCTACCCGGGTTTTCAATTTTTTCATCCAATTTCTTCCTGGTCTCGATTAATACTTTTACAACGTCATCTAGGGTCCACGAAGCTTTCGTTTCACACACATAATAGAGTGGGCTATTACAAGATGTATCCCTCCACGTTCCTTGGCTCACTACTTTGTTCAGTGTGAAATTTGACAGCATCTGCACACAGTTCCTTCCATCAAGATCAGTTGGACTGCCGACAGCCCAGTTGGCGTAGGCAAATGGGGTTCCGTCCTCCCACTGAAAATCCGTCGGGGAGTTGCTCACCCTAGTTCCACCGATCCAGACTCCGATGTCCACCTCAGATGTTTCGAATATGTAGTTGGTGAGAAATAGCTGCTGAGCCTCCTCCTTCACAATTGCAAGTGTCGTCCCACTTTGCGACTCACAGGCTTGCTTGGCGTCGGCGAAATTGGCGAAACTTTTTGTGAGGAGGAAACATTTCTCATCGTTCCACTTGACCCATCCACCAGGACATGTGGCTAGACATTTCATATATATATATACGTCAATGCTACGTAATATGAATTAAATAAGGATATAAGTCAACGGCGTTCCCCAGTAAAATTGTAATACTGCTTACCCTGTGAGTTTACCAGTGAAAGTACAGAAATTACGGCCAGGAGTAATGTCATTGCCATTTTAAATGCTTTTATGGGATTTAAATCCGACTTAAGTTAAAATGAGACTGATATACAGAAACGAATAACTTGTGGGTTTTTATATGCCAGAGGAATCCGGTTGTGTGCATTTATGATTTTACTTGTTTGCCCAATGGATCACCAAAAATTCAGAAATTTTGGTCCGCCAAAAGAAAATCGGGGTAAGATTAATGTTCAATTAAAAACTCAAGGTATAACTAATAGTCATTTCGTTAAGTCTAATAAATGCTTCTGACTACCCAGATTTGCATTCATTCACATCGATCATATGGCTAACATGAAATGATGTTATGTTAAGCAGTGTGGACGGCGGTATTTATTGAGCCTTTTTAACTAAAAGCCTAAAGATCATATTATTTTACCTCCGTAATAAATTACGATCAAAGGCTTAGTTCAAAAACAAATCGCTTTGGAATAATATCCATACAAAATTACAGACGGAAACATAATCTAAGTTTTTTTTATTCTACTTAATACCATATTTATTATGTCTGGAAATAAAGTTAATTTATCCGTGCAACTCATAAAACGGGAAATCAGACAATTTTAATTTTGTCGAAATCACGCTAATAAATTGTTTCCCATCTCCCTGGCCTGAGATTAGGAGTAGCTCATTGCCAACCTGCGGGGTTTATCACCTAAATTGAGGTTAGAGAGTGGATTTATATTGCAATTTTTTAAACCGACAAGTACCTTGACGAATGGAAAATATAAAAGTATACTACCAAGATAATCCTCTACGGACTTTGCTTGGGCCCGACACTGACTTATTCTATGTGGAACCGCCATTTCTGACGCGCGTTTTATGTGGATTTACATAAATGTATATTGGGATTACGAAATACATCATCCCCGGCTCAAGTTACATAATTTGCACGTCATCAGAACCAATGACATAAATAATTTCACGAGGATTCTCAATTTCTCCCCAGTTGATTTGAACTCCCCATGGATCATTGAATTGATTTCATAACATGGCTGATGATGATGACATTATCAGATCAGCATGTTCGTTTTGATTAATTGTCTTCAATTTAGTGTGAGTGTGACGGGTTGATAAATTATCAGGATGTTACAATGCCATCAGCGCATGTGTTTAGTCATATAGAAACTGCATATGTCCTTGCTTAAATGAAGCAGAAGACGAATGAATGAAAACGATAAACAAAATGATTAAGACAATATTCTGATTATGCCTTATGACATAATGTAACCTTTAATTTGGCTTAGCTTTCATTCACATCCCCCATGCATTTACAGTCTCAACGTGTTTCAAGAGAAAGCTCTGAACGGGCAATTTTTTACATTTAAATATTTTTTTTTTAAATGGGAAATTTAGGATTATCATCATCCCCACCCGCGCCACCATCCTGCTTGGCTTTCCCACCCGACCAATTGGTAATATTTCCGGGGCTTCCTACGCTGTCTGAAACCCTTACATTGGCGGATGCATCATTTGATTTGCACACAAATGTGAGGGATTATTTTGCTCCATCTCTACCAGGTAATGCCACCTCGCCGCTAGTTGTTGCTCCTCTTCTACTTGCAATATTTGGATTTTGTGGGACGACAAATTACTGGCACAGCTCCTTAGCCGGACTTGCCCAAACGGGATTGAACGATTCGGAAATATTGGGTGTAACCAACGACGCCCTTATAAAGTAACTGGATTTTTCTTGTCTGCATCAAATTCAAATAGCAAATCAAAATGAATGCATTGTCTTTTCCGCAGACATGTGGAACTATTCAGGAATTTCCAGGACCCATTAAGCAACCACCGCAAACTCCCGATGGCCCACATGCCAACCTTCATCAAAGTCACGAACGTGCTCTGGAATCTGCTTAAAATGTCAACCTTATTGGAGCCCTCTCTAAAATCCAATAATGATGCCATTCTTGAACAAGAAATCCCCGTCGTGATTGAATTATTCTTCAACGAGTTCTTTTCAAAGCGTTTTACTAATACGGAGATTTATTGGGGCGTCTGTGACAATTAAAGTGAGCATAAGAGACTTTGCGTGATTAACGACAAGCCCTGGGATGATGCACCGGGCACCCTGTGGGACCACTGCACAATCGATAATCCCGCACCAAAGCGATATTACTGCCGATGCTTTGCACAAGGTCCTAATAATGAAGCGATGCTGCCAACTCGCTCATGCTCCCTGAGTAGATTTAAGGATAGCTTGAGGAAACGTTATATAGACTATTTTACTAAATTCCTTAATTTTGTAAAATATAGACCCATGTATCTGATTACAAAATAACTGATAAGATAACCCAAAATCGGGAAGTCATAGTTATTAATTTAAATTTTATTCATATCTCATAATGAGTTTATAACAGAATTGTATCTCATTTCTAAGCCGAACGTTTCCAAATTCGGATAGCAGTGTTGATGGGCCTGACCTCAACATTTGTGACAAGAAATTGTATTCCAAGTCTGTCTCGACCACCAACACCGGTAGTGTCTCCGCTGAAGCGAGCATCAGTCCATCTTCCAGGGGTGATGTGTGCCTGCCCTTCCAGCATTTGTCCACGGACAGTATTAATTTCCCTTAACCTTGGAGAATCTGCTTGTTGGGTTTCCCCAAATCCCGCGGCGCTACCCCCAGCAGCTCTAAAGAACTGCCCGGCAAATCGTGAAGTAACCTCCGTCCATGTCACAACGGGCCATAATACGGAAGGAATCGGTTGGTGGGGGAATTGGGTATATATGAATCCAATGGGAACTAAAATTTCAAACATGAATTTACTAAAACTAAACTGACATACATTACAATGACTTATCAGGTTTGATCTCAAATACCAGGGTTTCTAATTTGTTCTTCCAGTTTCCGGTTGGTATCATCCAAATCGTCTCTCGTCTCATCCAGTTTCTGTTTGGTTTCGTCCAATGTGCTACTAGTCTCATCCAGTTTCCGGTTGGTCCCGTCCAGTGTGCTTCTCGTCTCATCTAAATTCCTTCTCGTCTCGATCAATGCCCTTACAACTTCTTCCAGAGACCACATTGGTTTCGTTTCACATACATAGTACATTGGACTATTGCAGGATGTATCCCTCCATGTTCCTTGGCTCTCTACTTTGTTCAGAGTGAAATTTGACAGCATATGCACGCAGTTTCTCCCGTCAAGTTCAGTTGGACTGCCGACGGCCCAATTGGTGTAATCAAATGGGGTCCCGTCTTCCCACTGAAAGTCCGTGTGGGAGTCACTCACCCTAGTTCCACCGATCCAGACCCCGATGTCCACTTCAGACGCTTCGAATATGTAGTTGGTTAGAAATAGCTGTTCCTCCTCCCCCTTCACATTTACAAGTGTTGTCCCACTTTGTGACTCGCAGACTTTCTTGGCATCGGCAAAATTAGAGAAACCTTTTGTAAGGAGGAAGCATTTCTCATCCTTCCACCTGACCCATCCATCAGGACAGGCTAGGCAAATTTATATTTTTAGCAATTAAGAAACCTCAATATAGCACAATAGGAATTAGAAAAGATATAAGTTAATGGCGAAGCACCAATAGGTCCAAGCTAGTAAAAATATAACACCGCTTACCATTTGCGTGGAACACTGAGATGGCGGAAATAATGACAAGGGTAAATGTGGTTAACATTTTGAATGATTTCAAAGGATCTATATCTCACCGGAACTAAAATGAGACTGGTATACCTAAACGAAGAACTTGCGGGGTTTTATATAAAAAGGGATCCAATATTTTTCAGCATAATTCCGGTTTCTATTTGTTCATCAGATTACCAAAAATTCTGAATTTCTGTCAGTCCAAGGGTCGATCAGCAGCGGAGTAGGATTAATGCCAAACTATGAATTTAAGGAATGCGTAGTTTATTAAGCCTAAAGATAAATGCTTCTGAATATTGATCCCGATATATTCATTTACACCGATGTTATGGCTAAAATTGGTTTGGTATTGCGTAGTGGGACAGGTGGAATTGTTTTTGCTAAAGATCATGTTGGTTTACCTCCGTAACAAATTACGATTAAAAGCTTAGTTCAAAAATGAATCGTTATGCAATACACTCATACAACGCAAAATCTAACAGTTTTAATAAAATTGTTTCCCAATTCTCTGACGCATGTGATTATGAATATGAATAAGCCATTGCCAACCTCGAGATTAAACTATTAGTATTTTAGATGGAGGGTTTATCCCGCATCTTTTTAAGTCAACAACTGTCAACAAGTGTCATGACGAATGACAAATTTAAATTAATCGACCACCTTAATCCTTTAACCCTTTATTTTGAGCCCGACATTGACTTGTTATATAATGCAACCGATATTTCTGGCTCTAATTTTGTGCATGTGTGCATGTGCATAAATATATATTGGGATTAGGAAATCATACTCAAGTCACGTGATTTGCGCGTCATCATCAGGACCAAATGAAATAAATTGTTTCATCAAAAAAAAAATCTCATTTTCCCCCCAGTTGTGTTCATGTACATCAACAAACAACAAAAATACAGCAATTGACTTTGGAACTTGTTATTTAAACTTTGAACATCTCATGATTAATTGTATGGCTGTAATAATTTGACATGGCTGGTGACGTATATGCTTGTTTTCTTTTAATGTATTCAATTAAAAGTGACAGGTTGATATATTATTATGATGTGCTATGACATCAGTGAATGTATTTACTCATATAGAAATTGTTTATGTCCCTGTTCCCTCCCTGTTTGAGTGAAGGAGAAGGAATTGGCTGGAGAAATGAAAACAATGAGAAGCAAACTGATTCACGCCAAAGTCCTACCCCTTTATCGTAGAACTAACAGAACTTCTAATTTATCTTAGGTTATATCATTCCCATTCACAGACTCAATGTGTTCCTGGAAGGAGCTGTGATAAGAACATTTTGTTTTATATTTCCATACTTAATCTAAAATGGGAAACTTGGGATCTTCGTCATCCCCACCCTCGCCCCCATCCTGTTTGGCATTCCCGCCCGAGCAATTGGTAACATTTCCGGGGCTCCCTACACTGTCTGAAATCCATGCATTAGCGGATGCATCATTTGATCTGCAGACAAATATGACGGATTATTTTTCTTTACCCCCGCCAGATAATTCCACCTCTTCGTTAGTTGTTGCTCCCCTTCTTCTTGTGTTACTTGGATTTTGTGAGAGGACAAATTACTGGGACAGCTCCTTAGCAAAGCTTGCTCGAACGGGTTTGAACGATTCGGAAATATTGGATATAACCAATGACTCCCTTAAAAAGTAAATGATTTTTTTTTGTCTGTATCAAATTCAAATAGCAAATCAAAATGAATGCATTGTCTTTTCTGCAGACACGTGGAACTATTCAGGAATTTCCAGGACCCATTAAGCAACCACAGCAAACTCCCGATGGCCCAGATGCCAACCTTCATCCAAGTCACGAACGTGCTCTGGAATCTGCTCAAAATGTCAACCTTATTGGATCTCTCTCTAAAATCCAGGAATGATGCCATTCTTGAACAAGAAATCCCCGTCGTGATTGACTCATTCGTCAACGAGTTCTTTTCAAAGCGTTTTGCAAATACGGAGGTTTATTGGACTGTTTGTGACAATGAAAGCGAGCATAAGAGACTTTGCGTGATTAACGACAGGCCCTGGGAGGGGGCACCAGGCACTCTTTGGGCCCGGTGCACGATCGATAACCCAGCACCAAAGCGCTATTACTGCAGATGCTTTGCCTAAGGTCCCAATAATGCAGAGGTTCTAACAACTCGCTCCTGCTCCTTGAGCAGATTTAAAGAGGGGTTGAGGAAGCATTACTTGGACTATTTTACTAAGGCATTCCCAGTCAAGTTTGGCAACTGCACAAGTAGTAAATGACAAGGAAAAGTACTGTCTCACAGTGCCCCAAACTTTTCAATTTTTTCCTTCTGTATGCCATTTAATATATAATTTGAATGTGATTGCAATAAATTTATTTTATTTTAAAAAAAATGCCAGTTCCGTTATTTAACTTATTCTTTATTCCAGTTAAAACTTTTCTTTTCTTTCTCATCATCACATGCCAACCTTTTTTCTTTTCATTTATTTTGGGGAAATCCAGAAAGCAGACATACAGCTTACTTCTAAAAAAGATTTCGACTTAATATCAGGTTATTAAAGGAAATACCAATTCATATACAAATGTATTATATTTCATGCACTCTGCATTTCTCCGCACTATGTAATGCATCAAGGCAGAAGGACCCAACAAAGTTTCCTTTTATCCCATGTAATGAGATGATGATGTTGGTTTAACAAGCATAACCTTCACGTGATGATGTGATCCATCAAAAAATTACTTCAACTCATTTCAACCAGCATGCAGCAGCCTGGGTCCTGTCTGGTGAGGCAGCAAAAAAAGCCATATAGCCGTCTCAAGACTCATCCACACTCAGCACAGCACATGTTAGGTATTCACTTTCGTCCTTGAAACTTTTACCATTACGATATTATTATGCATGCATCAAAATATTAGTTCATAGTTGGACGAGTTTTTTTTTTACTTTCCATAGCATATGCATATGGCTTGTCTTGAATGACTCGGTAAAAGGCAAGTAAGTTTTAGTTGCTATGCTGG
>JAQIXQ010000925.1:0-19324 GCA_034700485.1 Pseudosinella alba
CATAACTGGGGACCCTGTTCCGAAAGTACTTTGATCTAATTTGCTTTGAGATTTACCAGATATTTTTCAAAAAATGTCCACTTATTTGGGCTAAAAGACGTGAAATACATAAGTGCATATAAATATGCACTCAAAAAGTGTGAAATATGTAAGTACATATGTAGTATGCACTTAAAACCCGAAATATGCAAAATATGCATTTATGATATGGGCTCAAAGTGTTTATTTTTATGTGAATCGCGTGCATCCTAAATTTGGTTAACATCGGAGAAAGCACAAAAGATATGTAAATGCATAGAATCTCGCCCCGTAGTCATAATCATGTCATAGGAATATGGGGAGAAGGCAAAGGCAAGTAGTCAAGGCAAGGCAAGTAAGTACAACTATTTTGCATTTTTTTACTGCTAGCATCCATATGAAGGCTTTAATTTTTACAAGCAGAATTCCATGAATTTGTGTGAACTTTTAGCTTAAAATTTCAATATCGTACCGCATGGGTATCTTTTAATTCTATCAATAATAGTCAGAATATTCAACTAGGTTTGGGTACATTTTGCCTTTAAAAACGTACTGACTGCAACTTTGTCGCATTTTAGTAGTTAGCTGACAAAAAAACTATATATTTTATTTTCGCATCTTTCAATCAGTCAGTTAGCTCAACTCCTCCAAAATGCAAGGGGAAGAAGTGAGGCAGATCCAGGATTGGTTGAACACCAGGAGGGAGACCACTTTCCGATGGGGAACTCGAATGCTTCGCGGAGGTCAGAGATATTACAGCCCATGTGTACTGGATAGGACTGGATGGTAGTTAATTAATTTAATTATCGAACATGGAGCATGAAAGCATTTTTTAATGAAATAATTTGGCTTCATGATGAATCCGCCGGGCCGGGCGGAATTTTTCTGGCCCTAATTGAATTAGCCCTCGTTCTCATTTCTCATATATGATTGATATTTTCTTCCAGGGAAAACTTTTATCTGAGCTTGCCTTACGACTACGATGTCAAGAATGATAAGGTGTTCAATGCGTCCTACTCCACTTACAAGAGGCTGGGAGACTTGGGCTTCCCATGGCCAGAACCAACAACACAAGTACATAATCTGTTAATAATAAAAATTAGGCAGATGGGCTATTTTTATCTCATTTTTAACATTAATTCACATCATTGATCATGTTTCATTTTATTTTTTAGGAGGCATTGCGAACGGGATATTGTGGTCCTGACAAGGATGCATTTACCCGACCGGCATTCCTGCGATTTAGAGAGAATGATAAACGACCGGAGCCGGCTTATCGTCTTCACTTGGCTGACAGAACAAATCTGCATTATTTGTAT
This sequence comes from Pseudosinella alba, assembly GCA_034700485.1. NCBI lineage: Eukaryota > Metazoa > Arthropoda > Collembola > Entomobryomorpha > Entomobryidae > Pseudosinella > Pseudosinella alba. Next base: position 1,338 of record JAQIXQ010000925.1, read on the forward strand.
GAAGAAAAATGAGAAAGATGGATAGATGATTTTGGTTGTAAGATAGAAAGTTGATAATAATGATGATGTCTTTTATCCCAAATCACAGAAGCGCCGACCCACTGGAAGGTGTTCTTCCTTATGGGAGGCAGGGTGACATGCTGAAAGCCAAAAGCGTTTCCCACCGGGACTTCAAATGGAGGCGACGCTGTTGTCCTGTACAAGCTTGTTTCATTCTAACCAATTATGATTAATTTACATATTGTCTGCTGTTGCTAAATTAATTCCAAAATCAATTAATAATTCCTTTCATGCTTTATCATAGCCACCACTGATTAAACCTACCTTCGAAAGGGAGGTCACTCGTTGTGCCAAGACTGATCTAGAACAGCGGGCTGCTGGACTAATTGACCAAGTTGTGAAGTTTGATGTATGCACTAGTTACAATAATTGCAGAACGAATTTTATACACTAACTAATAATTGAAAATTATAAATCTGTGGGGATTTAAATATGGTTAATCTCATTTTGGTACATAGGATGATGCCAACTTCGACCATATCTTCAACTCAGATTTGATCAAGCTTAAGAAGGCTTGGTACTGGCCGATAAATCCCATTACTAATGAATCCCTTGGAGGTAGCTTGAGCTATGAAAGAAATCCTCCAGGACCGGCATGCATGAGGGTCCGAAAAGAAATATACCCTGCAGTATGTAACATTCGACATAAAAAAAATCAATCATGTTGTTTCACAAGTTAACATTTTACCAATACTGAAAATCATACACTAGCTAAATCGTCCTTCTACTCATTTCAAACACGTAGGGAAACTTCCCAGTTCCGCCAGACTCTGACCCAATCCGTATCCCAAGGGATAGGTGCCAAATGCTTGCGATAAGACCTAAAGAGCGTCATCCGGAACCCTGTCCTTTGAATCCAACCGGCAACCTGTTGACATATTTGAAGACAAGGTGGCCCCAACCAAACTGGGAGTGTTGGGAAGAAGTCCCGGACGACTGCAAACGAGAGCTCCCATCAGAATGCTGCTTCTATCCTTCTAAAACCAAAGGGCCAGATCAAGCTAACAAAGTTACGTGCCCACCGAGAGCCCCTTGTCCAAACCTTTATGCTTACAAGTGAAGCTACCTGAGCATACATGAATTATGAAACTTCCAAAATCGAGAAACTATCTAACTACTAACTACTTGAAGAATAAAGACTAGAATGATTGAATTTAAACTGATTCTTCTTATACAAAACTAATTGTTCAATTTACTAAATTATATACATAAATCAATATCGCTTTATTTCTCGTATCAGATACAAGTACTTGGGACATCTAATGCTGTTTTTATGAACTCCAAGCAGACTTTCACAACATTTCATAGAAGGTGAAACTCAAACTGTCACAGTTTCATTTTGTAATATGATATAAATTATCTCTCAATTATTACAGCTGGTCAAATTTTTTGGTTTCTCAAATAAATATATATATTTTATGAGAGCTTATATATTTGATAATTCTCTGGAATTAAATGGCTACACTCCGTAAAAAACTATTATTTACTAGGGAAAAACTTTTTGCCAGCCCTGGCATATTCATCTAGCAAAGCGCATGGTGTAAAGGTTGAGCCGTATGCTTGCTCATATGACCTCATTTTCGCAACCAGATTGGCAGCTCCATATTTATCAATAAAATGGAAGGGTCCGCCCGTCATTGGAGGGAAGCCAAGTCCAAACACAGCACCGATATCGCCTTCCAACTACAAATGACAAACACGTTTTGTAAGTTTAAATTGGACATTGGAAAGTGACATTTCGCACTATTTTTAGATTTTTACAAGAGCAAGTAGTCATACCGGGTTTTGAAGTACGCCTTCTTCTAAGCACATCGCTGCTTCATTGCAGAACCTGGAAATCATTCTTATTTGACAGTCTTCCTTTTCCAGGGGAATCTTTGGTTCAATTTTATTCTTTCTCAAGAGGTTGGTAGCTGAAGGGTTAAGTGGTTTGGCGCCCTTTGAGCCGTCATAAATAAAGAAACCTTTTCCAGATTTTCTTCCTGTAAAAACATTAAAAATCTCTGTGGCTGTACATCGGAATGGCCATGCTGCAATCAATCGCTTGAAATAACTTGTTAACCCACCTAGATTACCATCCTTTACGAAATCGCCTAACAAGGTAGGCTGAATTCCTCCTGTAAAGCGATCACCAAATGTTTTGGCAAAATCGGTCGCAATATGTGATGCAACATCCATACCAACCTCATCGACCAGTGTACAAGCTCCAACTGGGAATCCAAAATCTGTTGTAAACTTGTCCATTTTTGAAGGGTCGATTCCTTCCTGGAATTACAAAGAAAATGATAAATATGCAATTTCTCTAATCGTAAGTAATGATGACGATGACACTAAATACTAATCAGTGCGTTCAATGCTTAGAAGTCTTCAATTAATATTACCAAAAGCTGTCTTGTAACTTCACTAGCAAATGCGCCCAAAATTCGAGTTGTGTAAAAGCCAGGCCCGTCCTTCACAACAATGACAACTTTCCCTTGTTTAAGTCCCACCTATTAAAACAAATTGAATATACTTTTAATTAGCGTACATGATTTTACTATACACGAGGTAGATCACTGTCAAGAAGCTTTCACTGGTGCAATATATGTACTATCGATGGCTACTTACATCAACGGCAGACGCAATGGTATCTTTGGACGTCTGATCCGTAGTGATAATTTCAAGAAGTTGCATTTTATCGACTGGGCTGAAGTAGTGCATACCAATAACCTTCTCAGGTCGCTTGCTGGCTTTAGCAATAAGGGAGATGGGAAGGGCACTTGTGTTTGAAGCAAAAATACAATCCTCTGGAATATGCTTCTCAACTTCCTGTATGATTCTGGGAAAAAAAAACACAACGGTAAAACTTCTGGCAAAGGTGCTGACAAAACTGGTGACCATCAATTCAAACATCTCGGTTATAGAAGTGACTGGTGATAGTCGATCTGTGCTTACCTTTTCTTCAAGTCAATGTCTTCGAAAACGGCTTCTATTACCATGTCCAGCTTATCAAAGTTTTTGTAATCCAGTTGAATACTCAAGTTGGACAAAAATTTCTCCACATCAGAGCTAAGGATTTAATATTGAATAATTAGTATAATTACTTTACTTTACATCCAATGCCCAGTGCCCTACATTCCGGTACATTTCCAATTGCTTGTTGAGTACAAAGTTCAGAGTTCAGTCGCTCATACAATTAAAATATAACTTACTTGGGATAACGCTTCCTCTTGACCCCAGTTTGAAAGTTCTTAGATATTTGATTGTGACCTCGGACTAGTCCTTGTTCTGTGGCGTCTTTTAAAATGCAATGATATCCTTTATCTATTGAAACTTGAGCTATTCCTGCCCCCATTAAACCAGCTCCAAGAACAGCAAGGTTTCTATAAAAAAATAGTATGTAGTTTTGAATTTAGAATTAGAATAATTTGAAATCGACAGTTTTAATAATAATATTATTATATAATAAATCTAACCTTGCAGGTTTTTGAGGCTTGCCGAATGAATTCTTCTTGCATTCCGTTTGTCCATGGAACAATGAAATGAGACCCTTCGACTCGGAAGTCATGGCTAATTCGCCGAACGCATTAGCTTCCGCGGTAAATCCGGCGACAGGCCCTTTGTCCAAACCAGCCCTAACAACTTCCAGGATTTTTAGAGGTGCTGGATACATTCCTTTAGTCTGCTTCATTACTTGAGCTTTGGCTTTTTCAAAGACTTTGTCTTTGACAAAGTTTATACTCAACACAAAATCCATTATTTTCCCCATGGTGGACTTCTTTCTTGTCGCCTTCAGACTTCCACTAGCTAAACCTTTGGCAGCCTGGACTGCAACGTCTTCCAGGTACTGCATGGTTCTATTTAAATGTTTCCTTCAAATTATTGCGCTGATATTTTTAAGTGAATTGTAATTGTTTTCTGCAACTCTAATTACCTGTTTTCAGCCGTGTCTATTCCAGGTCCCAGTGGTTTGACAATTTGATCAATGATCCCAAACTTCTTTCCCTTGTCTGCCTTGAGGGTTTTGCCCGTCAGCATCAGAGGAAGGGCGTTCGTAAGTCCGGCTAACTTGGTCAATCTTTGTGTACCTCCAGCACCCGGCAGGAGTCCGAGCATTACCTCTGGAAGTCCCAAACCAGTCTTCTTATCCTCAACTGCTATTCGGTAATGACATGCCATTGCAACCTGCAAAATTTTTGCATAACATTTAGCAAAGTTGAAAGAAGAAACTCAACACAAAGACAAACGGTTGATCTTTCATCTAAAATTATAGAAATAACATAGCTTACTTCTAGACCCCCTCCCAAGCACGAGCCGTATATAGCGGCTACAATAGGTTTTCGCGATGCCTCAATTTCATCTAGGACTTTCTGACCTTCCCCGGATATCCTGGTGACCTCTTCTTGCGATTTGCAACTTTTTAGGAGAAAATCAAATCAACAGTTTAACATCATCGACAATCACTGGAACATCACAGGGAGGTACACAAAGGACGTCATACCTTTCAATCATAGAAATGTCGGCACCCGCAATGAAGCAACCCGGCTTGGCCGATATCACTACAGCTGAAGTGACAGCTGAATTTGATTGTATTTGCTTCATCGCTTCAATTACTTCATCCATCACAGCTGCGTTTAATACATTGACCTGTGGAATAATAATTACATTTAAAAGAAAATGGCCACACAATCCACATGATTCCCATGTATTATATTATTACTGATGTACTAATTGAAAGTTATTCGCATATTTACAAATTGTTACATGTATGTTTGACTCGCTAGAAAACTAAATCATTAAATTCAGCTAATAGAAATCACAAGCCATTTAATATCAGCACAGTATTCCCCCCGCCCCAGCGATGGAAATACACTTGGGCAGGTCTACAAAGTGCTTAAAAGTCAACCTAAACCTGTTACCAATTAATCTGATAGTAATTATTATTATTTATTATTTAATTTACCCTTCCCGGAGAGTCCAGCCTCAAAACGGCCACACTGTCTTTGATTTGAACATTTACGTGACTCCCAGACACTGCCGACGTCCTGGACAGGTATCTTCTTACTGTAAAAAGAGACAAAGAAAACAAAACACAATTAATTTTTAATTTAGGCTACATTAAGTAATTAATTAATGATACAAATCTGAAGGAGATGCCGACTTTCTGCCGGTTTTTTAATGACTTGACTTACAAGTGTGATTGAAGCCATAAGGGCCCAGCCCCCTCCGGGCACAGTGGGACACTCTGTATAAGGATGACATGGTGCACGATAACCCGGTTGGTTACACAAGAAATCTACAAAACAAATAAAGACATTTAAAAATGTTAAAAATTAATTATAATTCTTGAGGGAGCAACATAAGTAATATGTACATGGTTGATGGCATGGTTGATGGTATGGGTTCACTCCCTAACACCTCCTAAAGAAGCTTTTAAAGTGCATTTAAAATCTCACCACACCACTTACACCTTCAATCAAATGTCCTAGAGATGACCAATGACCAAGAGCACTATTTAAAGTTAATTAATAAGACAGTTTTAAAAAACTGCGGCACCAGCGAACATTTAACATTTATCCCCTCTGTCCCGTCTCCTTCCTAAACTGTCACTCGTCACCTCAAAATCCCTGTCTCATTCCATAACAGAGATAACTATTATGATATGGTCAATGGTTAATGATTTAATGAATGATGATGCCAAAACATGCAGTTCAAAGCTCATTCACTCCCCCCTCCTCCTGCCTCTATTTTTTGCTAATTGTAATTAGAATTACCTAAATGAAAAATTACATCTGCCCAACAAAACAACCTATATCTCTCTGATTATGATCCAATTCATTCCATCATATTCCTAATTCCTATCCTCATTTGGGAATAGCGTTAGCGTATCAAAAGGGAAAAGTTGTCGATCTTTCAGCTTTGGACTTTGATCCCTTTCCCCGATCCCAACTACTACTGCCATCAGCCATGCTAATGATATAATTTAAGTTACTAACAAATTTTAACCCAACTAGTTGCACTTACAATTTACGTTAATCAAAGTTGTAAATTGTAATGTACTTAATATTTGTAATAGAGGAAAATCCAACCAAAAACTTACCCAATTATTATGTGTAAAGCGTATTTAGTAGAGGTAAAGTTAGTACCTCAGACTATTCAACTCTCTAAACTTCCTAATCAAAACTGTGTATTTGTTATTGACAAGCCTTATTCACTTCCACACAATTCAATCCACAAAAAAATCACCTTCAAAAGCCGGGATGTATATTGCGTGCGTGTGTGGCAATTAATTATAGCAATGCAAAATGTAATGCAATGGCAAATTTATCCAGAGGTGTATTTATGATATGATAGAGCCTCTATCAGAGAGGCATTTTTAGGCATCACAATATCACATCACATGTCATGTTATACTTTCCTTATTTATACATACACAAATTTGAGAGTTGGGAAGCGAGTAGCCCACTCACTAGATGCCTCTATCAAGCAATGGAACTATGGAAGGAACGGTTGTATGCATTTTTTTTAAATTGTTGACTGCAACTACATGGAGAGCGGAGGAGTAATAAATAAAGCGCTTGATTGATTGATTTTTTATGAAATTAATTTAACTAATTAATTATATTTTGATGAGAATGTGCGGTTTTCTTTGACTGAAGAAATGCCAGTCCTTACTCCTTCCTGAGGATGATGGTTTGGTTGGAGATATTTAAGGAACATGCCATATCGATTGAATGCGGATAAACCTCATGAGGAATTACGTAATTTTCATTGGTATAGGTGAAAGTAATCTTTTTGATTTGGCATGCTTTTATTTGCGCATAGAGAATTAAGCTAGTTAATTGGATTTGAACAGTTTTATATACTTGTCAATTTAAATATTCAGATGAAGTTTTGTACAAGATTCTGCCATGGGCATGGCTAGCTGGAGTTCCTAAAAGAGGGACGCCAGGACCTCCATCGTTTCTTCAAACCTGCGCATCGCAAATGTCGACCTACGATAAACCTGTGGCCTTTGTCGATAAGTTGCTTTAACGGAAATGATTTGGAGGTGGGGGAGGATGTCCCAAATTCCTGAGTCGTACATGTCCTTCTCCTGGCTTGTGACTACAAGGATATTACTCCGATGTCCAGGCTGGGGAATTCCTCGATAATAGTAATTGAAATGAATCCCCTCCAAATTGGGGAAGCAGCGGAGAAAGTTGCATGATATGATATTCCCCGTGAAGCTGGTCATTCTGACTCGTCGAACAGAGCAATGACGAAGGGAGTCTGGGAAAGCACTCAATGTCCCCTTAAGTGGGTTCCAGGTGGAGATTATCAAATCCGCCACAGGCAGATGCTGAATGTTCCGAATGAGTTCATCAATTGGAAAGGTTCTGCTGCGTGGACCCAACTGCACGTGAATGGTAAGACTGCTCAGGGGAGACCGCAGCTGGCGGAGTTCCTTCAAGCTTTCACTTACTTCACAGCCCCATATTTCCAATTTCTGCAGGTGTTGGAACAGTCGAACCTTTTCCCCAAAAGCGGTAACGTCACGTATTTGCAGACTCTTCAATTGAGGGCCATACTTTTCCAGCAAGGGTCGTGCCATAAAAATGTGTAAACCCATCAGGGACAAATTCTCCAAATTCCGATTGTCAGGAAGGGGGTTGGCGGCAAGAAATGTAGGCAACTGACTCATTCCTTCACCCCGTCGGCAGCCGGTAGAGGAATTAAGCTCCAGGCTTCTCAAGTTTGGCAACATGCCTAAGAGAATTTGGATGTTTTTGCAGAAGTTCAACTTCCTCATCCATGCGGCGTCCCTAAAGTGAACGCTCCAGATTTCGCTTCCAAAACGGTCCAAAATCTGGTGTAAGTTTACAATGTAGTTCCGTTGCCAGTGGTCGTTTCGTTCCAACTCAGGGGGGTTTCGTAAAAGGCATCCTGTATGGTCGATGCGTATATACCTTCCTACAAAAGGGTTGCCTGTGAAGTCCTCATACATTTCTTGGAATTCTCCTTGGACAATATGTTGGCCAAAGCGGAAGCAATAGTTATCACCAGTTGGTTCACAGACTCCTTCAAAACAATTGTTGTGGGTTTCCAAATACTGGTCAGTCCCTTGTCTCCAGGCCTTACAAACACTACGACAAGTGTACATTGCATTCCAATTCCGGTGTCGCCACCAAAAGTTTCGCAACCAATTTGCTCCTCGGCCAACTGGAACGGAAAGATAAGGGAGGATGTGGGGCAAGATAGCATGGAACAGCCAGGAATTTCTCTTCCTTTCCAGGATCCCTTCAAATGTAGTACAGGCCTCGCTGCAACGTTTCAGGTCTGCAGGGCTCCACACTTTCTTGAAGACTTCTCGCCAGCACTATAGTATAATTGAAATACGTCTCACATTCATTATTCAAGTCATTATTCAATCATGCGTATCTACATTCCATTTCTAAAATAAGTTTAAAAACTATAAAACGTAAAGTTAATTTTACATCTTCAGTAAGAATATCCAACGCATGTAGGGCGTCCATATTTGGGTGTCACAGGCTGTCTAATTTGACCTGAACTATGATGTGAATTAATTTTCCCTAACGGAAAGTGGACTATATGGGTAGTTTAGTTTTTAAAAATCTCACCCCGTTGTAACAATCAAAGGGTTAATTGGTTTTATACTATTCTTGGTGTATTCTTATGCATCTAGTGCACCTAGATGACATAAATGCTCAATTGGAAGTTTTCGCCGAGCAAATAATTTTTACATCTGGAGATCAGAGATATCTCTGACTGAGCAAGTTGACCTGCTTACAACAACGATAATGATAACATTAGCAACGTTGACAATTGCTGGGTCTTCCTCCAAATATGCGTGCAAACTACAAAGTTTTATATTAGCCCAGGTCAGGTTAGTATTGCTGCATTTTCGATTTCCATTTCGATCGATGATTCTGGAAATGCACATATTCATGAATCTGACGTGATTCAGAAATCCGGATTCATACATTCTCAAAAGCAATGTCATAAAATGCTGCTGTGGGACATGGTGAGAATTGGAATTGTCAAATAAAGATATTAGCGGTGGTTGAACGAATTGATTCGAATTGGTGTGACGGAAGGTCTCAAAAATGACACTAGACACCATACAAGAGTTCACAAGAGTTCACAAGACCAAGAGGTAAGTTGAGTACACCTATTATGTAATTTACATACACAAATTTGAGATGGAGAGATCTCGATATCCATTTAGCTAAATGGAGAGATCTCTGGGATTTTGGGAAGCGAGTAGCCCGCTCACTAGATGCCTCCATGCCTCTATCAAGCTGAGCTTGCAAGTAATGGAATGGAAGGAACGGTTGTATAGTTTGTATTTTGTATCCTTTTTTAAAAATTGCTGACTGCAACTGCACAGAGTGGAGTAATAAAGAGCTTGATTGATTTTATGAAATTAATTTCACTAATTAATTCCATTTTGATGATAATTTGTTTGACTGAAACAAATGCATGTCCATACTCCTGACGATGATTGCGAAATAAGCCTCATGAGATAAGATGGATGAGGCCAGGCACAAATTACGTAATTTTTATTGGTACAGGTGAAAGTAATCTCTTTGATTTGGCATGCTTTTATTTGCGCATAGAGAATAAGCTAGTTAATTGGGTTTGAACCGTTATATACACTTGTCAATTTAAATAATTTTCAAATGAAGCCAATTCAAATAGAAAAGATTGTGCCATGGGCATGGCTGGCTGGAGTTCCTAAAAGAGGGCCGCCAGAACCTCCTTCGTTTCTTCAAACCTGCGCATCTCAACTGTCGATCTTCGATACTCCTTTCGTCTCTGTCCATAAAATGCCTTTACCGTAATGATTTGGAGGTGCGGGAGGATGTCCCAAATTCCTGAATCGTACATTTCCTCCTCTGCGTTCGTGACTACAAGGATATTGCTTCGTTGACCAGGTTTGGGGATTACTCCAAGTTCGTAATTAAAATGAATCACCTCCAAATTTGGGAAGCAACGGAGAAAGTTGCATGATATGATACTCCTTGTGAAACTGGTTATCTTAACTCGTCGAACAGAGCAATGACGAAGGGAGTCTGGGAAAGCACTCAATATTCCCTTAAGTGGGTTCCAGGTGGAGATTATCAAATCCGTCACAGGTAAATGCTGAATGTTCTGAATGAATTCATCAATTGGAAAGGTTCTGCTATCCCCCTGCAGCTTCACATTAATATGAAGAGAGCTGAGAGGCGACCGGAGCTGGTGAAGTTCTTTGAAGCTTTCACTTGCGTCGTTACTCCATATTTCTAATTTTTGGAGGCGTTGGAACTGTCGAGCCTTTCCCTCGAAATGCTTAGGGTTGCACAATTGCAGACACTTCAACTGAGGTCCATACTTATCCAGCAAGGGCCGTGCCATCATAATGTGTAGACTGCTCAGGGCCAAATTCTCCAAAATTGGATTGTCAGGAAGGGGGTTGGCTTCGAGAAAGTCGGGCAACTGGTTCATTTCATTGGGTCTGAAGTTATTGTTATACCTAAGAGGTTGCAGCTGCAGGCTTTTCAAGTTCGGCAACATGCCTAGGATGGTCTGGATGTTTTTGCAAAAGCTCAAATTCCCTGCCCAAGCGATGTCCTTGATACAGAGGCTCCAGATTTGACTTCCAAAGTTGTCAAATATCTGGCGTAAGTTCACAGTGTAGTTTTGTAACACGTTGGGGATTCCCTCCGCCTCAGGGTTGCTGAACATGACTCCAATATGGTCGATGCGTATATACCTTCCTATGAAGGGGTTGCCAGTGAAATCCTCATACATTTCTTGGAACTCTCCACGCAAAGTTCGATAACCGAAATCATAGTCAGCGCAGGTTGGTTTGCAGACTCCTTCAAAGCAATTGTTGTGGGTTTCCAAATGTTGGTCAGTTCCCTTACGCCAATCCTTGCATACGATACGACAATTGTACATTGCATTCCAATTTCGTCGCCACCATACTCTTCGCCATACATTTGCTGGTTCGCCTGGGTCTATTGGAACGGAAAGGTACTTGAGGATGTGGGGCAAGATGGCATGAAACAGCCAGGAATTCCTCTTCCTCTCCAGGATTCCTTCAAATGTAGTACAGGTCTCGCTGCAACTTTTCAGGTCCCCGGGGCTCCACACTTTCTTGAACACTTCTCGCCAGCACTATAGTATAATTGAAATAAGTTTCACATTCATTATTCAAGTCATTATTCAATCATGTGTACAATCCATCTGCAAAATAAGTTCAAAAACTGTATAAAGCGTAAAGTTAATTTTACATCTTCAGTAAGAATTTCCAACGCATGTAAGGCGTCCATATTTGGGTTCCACAGGTTGTCTAATTTGTCCTGAACTATAATGTGAATTAATTTTCCCTGACGGTAAGTAGACTGTATAGTTTAGTTTTAAAAAATCTCCCCCCGTTGTAACAATCAAAATCAAAGGATTGATTGGTTTTATAGTATTCTTGGTGTACTCTCATGCATATACCTAAATGGAAATAAATGCTCAATTGGAAGTTTTCTCTGAACAAATAATGGTAGGTACATCTCTGAGCTGAGCAAGTTGGCCTGCTTACAACAACGATAATGATAACATTAGCAACGTTGGCAATACTGGGTCTTTCTCCAAATATGTGCAAACTACAAAGTTTTATATAGCCTATGTCAGGTTAATATTGATTGCTTCATTTTCGATTTCCATTTCCATCCATGATATGCACATCAGATTCATGAATATGACGTGATTCAGAAATCCAGATTCATACATTCTCAAAATCAATGTCCTAAAATGCTGTTGTGGGGCATGGTGAGATTTAGAATTGTCAAATAAAGATATTATCGGTAGTTGAACGAATTGATTTGAATTGGTGTGACGGAAGGTCTCAAAAACGACACCATGTTGAAGGCACAAATGCATAAATAATTCAATAAATCAGGATCAGGATCATCATGATTTCATCTCCACCCAGCCACCATACCAGAGACAACAAAAACATTGTGAAGGAAGATGACTTGATGATGAGTCATTAAAAAATGACACTTGTACTGGTACCTGAGATTACTAAATGTCCACCCGACCCAAATTACCAGAATATCGAATACGCCATATTCTGCTTGTCATCTACAGCTAATTTTACTATTCTATTATTGTAGCATGTATTGTGCCATCCTTTTTGGTTGATTTGATATGCTTAAATTGAAAAGCAAACAATCAAACAAAGGAATGCATAGGAAATCAAATATTGCTAATTTTTACAGCTCATCCGCTACAATTCCAAAGACCTTTCCATTCATAATCTAATTTAGGGAAGCAACAGGAAATGCTTTGAAAAGATCTCAGCTTTGGTGACATGCACCTCAATTGACAATTTGTCGTGGACGTTTTTGCTCCGAGGAGGTGGGATGTGCAAGGTTAAAGGAGCTGCAAAGTTAAAGAAACTCCTGTCTGATAATAATGATGAAGAAGGATAAAGATATGAGATATTATAGAAATATATCATGACAAATGCAACAAAGACTTACAATCTTAGAACAATGCTGTGAGACAATTGACGCAAATAAGTATGAAAAATCTAGAAAAAGGTTTGTCCGAAATTGTATATGAATTGTTCAAAAAGAGTGTTTACCGTCCGAAATCAAATGCTTGAACATGTTCAACTAAATTACTTTCAATATTATATAAAATGACGATTTAAATGATTAATTTAGCTAAATCCGGCTAAATAAAATATTTTTGGATTCTCGTTTTTTGGAGCTTCACATTCAAAATTATTGCATGCATCATATTCATTCATGACATGACTATAATATGACTAGTTATCCTTTCCGCCTGTATCCATTAAAGTGACTTTAGTTTAGGAATTTCGTTGAAAATAGCTTTTTCATTGGGAGCTCGTCGCTGATGATATTTTGCTACAGTTACACCTCATCAGTGGGCACTTGAGTACAACGAATGTCAATGCTATCTTTATTTTTTGAAAGGGATTACATTACAATTGAGCAGGTGAATTGGCACTATCTTCCCTACGTAAGTCAAGTATTACTTGAAGTAATTTACTTCTGTATTACTGGCTGGTATTCGGTATGTACATACTTAGAAACTTAAGATTCATTTATTGTTAGTTTATTAGTTTTCATCTGAAGCTCTGACATGATGATGACTAAAGTTAACAATTGGCAATAAAAGCATTCAAATTTATCTTTGACGATAGATACCTGGTAACAGGTTGAGCTAAGCAAGCAAAAGACGAGGATTTCAAATATATAAATTTCATTTTTTGAAAAAGCAGAAAAAGCAATAAAAGCAATATTTTTTTTGAAAAAGCAATAAAAGCAATAAAATCAATAAATGAGCAAAAATCGCATTTTTTTGCTAAAATTGGTCAAATTATACATAGAAAATTTGTTGTTTGTACAAAAAACCAATATATGCTTAAAGTTTTTCATGCATAGTTTGCAACGCAAGACTATTCCATCGATACACACTAACCCAAATGTAAATTCAGTAACTCTTTCAAATAAAGTCATAAATCGTTCACTCTTGACCAAACTATCTTTTGATAAGCATATATGCGCTTGAGTTCCGATCCAGCTTAAACTAGGAGGTTCACATGCTAGTATGGACTGAAGCATTTGCGCAAAAAAATGGGAAAATTTGTCGAAGATTGAAGACAACAAAACAGATGAAATTATAACTACGCTTTCATCTCCGTAAAAAGCTAAACGCTGTTTACGCCAATGTTATAAAAATGTTAATTGTGTGTATTGTATACACAATCGTCAGTAATCTGCTGTGCATAAAATACGTACTGCTTAATATGGCAAAAGCATTAGCAGGATAGGCAACGTTAACATGCGTAGGATAGGTCTTTTGAAAAGGGCAATAAAAGCAATTATTTTTTTGAAAAATGGCAATAAAAATTTGGTAAAAAGAGCATTTTTTTGCGAACCCTAAATGACAATGGAAATGACATGACATGAGTTGTTCAATAATCTAGAGAAGTGACGGCAGCTCGCTCAGTTGGTGTTCAGTAGCCTTACAAACATGATCATTTTTTGATCATCAGTTTTGATCATCATAATCATCATGTAAAAAAGAAGGACGGGAAAGGGTTTAATCCACCTTTAAAAATCTCTTTAAAGTATATCGTCAACATTAATAAACCTTTCAGAGATCCTACATATAAGCATAATATCAATTCTACCAAGCAAGTCGAAACTCGCAACGTTACTTAAAAGTAACTTAACTGGCAACAGATTTAAGACTTGACTTGTTTGCATACATTTTATTTTTACTACCCACACACGGCAGCATACATATTCCATTGATGATGATTTTTTTGGTGATCATCAATATCAACATCAAACACCGACATCAACAAGGGATTAACCATCATTAGAGATCATCCCTTCAAACAACCAACTTCATTTCCCGTCGCAGGTGCCTAAAGCTTCTCTCAAAACTCATCTCATCTTGTATAAGCATGGGTGAACTCCCTCCTCTCATTCACAGTCACAGTCACAGCCTGACAAGAGAACAAGTGCGATAACTGATGATAACTTCAAAGTTAAGTTAGTGAAGTGCACTTTTTATTGAAAGGACATTGCTATTATTGTTGCAAATTCCCCTATCCAACCTGAAAAGACTGAACGAATCAGTTCTTTGCTTATCTCATCCACAAAAGTTACCTTCTGCAGGTATCACTTGGTCGTGAGGCATTGAGAGACTTCAATATAGTAGAAATAGAAGCAATATTAGGGATAAAATTCGCATTTAGGATTAGGCTAGGCCTAACCTCTGCATGTGCTACTGACAACAATACTCTGCACTTGTGTAAAGTGAAAGAAAGCTTTTGACGTTTGGTTTGGGTAACAAAGGAGCTGAGCATGGTGCCTTTTGTAAAGCTGCAGTTTACAATTTACAATCATGAACATTTCAGCTTGATTGATTCTACCTGTTGCAATAATCCTTGAGATGAGATTCGAGATTTTTGCATGACTCAAGTCAAGTCAAAGCCAAGCCAAGCTAAAAACCCTTCTCCCAATAACTAATTCAGCAGATCAGACACATTTAAAAAAAAAAGCCGTAATCAATCATTTTTTAAAGTAAAAATAATTTGTTCTGCAAATAGCAAATAAATATATCAATCAATACCAATAAAATTAATTACTTTTTATCAAATGTGAGTTGGGGGAGAAAAAAAGATAAATATTTCCAGAATTTGCAATTATCTTTTCACAAGTATGCAATTTAAAGTGCTTCCAGTCAACGAAGGGACCTCTTCTTCGTTTTTGGAGATGAACTGACAAAATGAACTAAAAATGCATAAAATTGAAAATGAAAGTGCTGCGTTTGGGGAATGCACTCTGCAGACTAATATCTTGATGACAAGTAATTTCTAAAATGTGTTCAAGTGGAAAGGGAAATATAACTGTGCTACATTTAGACTTTTGCTGTTCTTCGGTATAGGCTTGTTTAGATTATTGTTTTGTGAGTGATCGTGCCCTTTTTCTCTCTGATGTTATGCATAAGTTGCTCCTGTTTGGTGATGGAAAAGTGACTTTGTTCACAACTCATCGCGTTTCAATCTTTCTGCTTTATGAGTTTGCAAAACTTTAAGGAGCACAACGTTTGAAAAATAGTAGCTTAACCTATACTTAATACTAATACCTCGTTATAATACTTAAATGTTGTAGGTGCTGGCAAAGCCCCTGATTTGGGATGAATGTTTTCAAAAATAAGATAATTGCAATTTTCCTGATTCAAATATGAGCATAAACGGTACTATTAGAGTATGTATGGAGTAGGGAGTGAGTTCTTTATTGCTTAATCCATTCCCCTTGTTGAGAAGAAAAATCATCTCAAACAAGTATTCCTGCATAGGTACAATTAAATATTAGCCAAATCAACAAAATGACAGCTTCTGTGCAGATGTCTTTGTCGATGGCAGTTAACAAGATGACTACTGTTTCACCTTATCCCTATCAACACCCCCATCATCCAATTCTTCGTGGTTTCCTCAGTGGTTTCCTCAGTTTATGGCTGATCATCCAATCCACCAACTGTAGGTTTCACAGCTTTTATCTCTCTCTGTTCATTACTATTAAATGATTACCTAAATTTTTACAAAAATGTATTTGGAATTTGGATGCGTTAAACAAGCATGTAAATTGACGACCGCGTACTGTAAACCACCCACGGTTATGTGCTTGCATTTATGATATGAATGCCTTTGAATGAATGGGTGAATGAAAATGAATGGGGGAATGAATTACAATTTTTGAGGAAATTGGAGGAGATCAAGTGAGATTTGAATTGGGATATGGTAGGAATTATCTAACACAATAAAATAGTAAATGTAACCCTTCCTTCAGTATTAATGTAAGCCATTTTTATCCACACACCTAATAATACTCTCAGATAATAATATGAAAAGAAGTTTACATAATTATTGTCTTTGTTTGAATTTTGCATTTATTTCCCGTATCCTTCCCGTGAAGTTTGGAAGCTTTTTAAAAGACAGTATTTATACTGTATAGTAATTTAAAGTAATTTCACTAAAAACACATCCGAAATGAAATTACATAAGAATATTTTATATCCTGAAGAATTCATCAATAAATAGGGAAGACAGCAATGGCAGATGAATCAAATCAAACAGAGATTACTCCGTTTACAGCTTGTCTGCCATTACTAATGTGCTACTTTTATTGCAAAGATTTCCATTGTAAGTCAATTAGAATTTTCGGGATTAGGTCAGATTTTCGGAATTTTCTAGTGTCACTTTGCCCCATTCAAATATCAAATATTCCTAGTTCTAATCAAATTGAATGTTTAATTTATGTAAAATATAAACCATTTAAGTACTAAATGAAATGCTGAAAACAATAGGTAATTAAGCAAATAAGTGAAATTAGTAATCATTAACACTTCTTTTAAATTCTGCAGGTCAAATTCTCGTTCCGCTTAAGTCAGCCCTTTCCGACTGTTCAAATGGAATCGAAACCTTTGAGAAAGTTACTGGTGTGGATTTAGCACCTGCAGACAGGATACCACTCTACTCCAGTACTTCTGGGGCAATTACAGCAGACTGCTACAACAGGTTTGTGTGGTCACCGCCACCTTAATATGTTCGTTTTGTTATTGTATAAATGATTAATTAACCACGCCAAATGTAAACCGATGTCTTCACACATATATAGAGTATAATTATATAATTATACTTGCATAATAAATCTTTCAAGCACTCCCAAAAAATATTCTGATTAATTGATCTAGTCTAGAATAGAAGATTTGCAGGAGAAAAAATAGAAAGTTCAAATAACTGTATCAGATTCAGTCTCTTGCATTTGTTTAAAAAAGATGATCCCTTTCAGGAAACTCCTTTAGGATTGATGATATGGTCCATCTTGAGCCATTCGTCATATTACCTCATAAATTGCAATTTTGCAAGTAGGTAAAAATAACACATCAAAAGTGAAACGTGGTAGTCTATGCCAGCAGGTTTGACTTCACATAATATATGTTTAAATGCAGAGGTTAAAGTTTTAAGGCTTTCTTCAAGTTTATTAGGCACCAAATGGACAGCTTGAGGTATGACTATGACATATTCTGACATATCATAACAGGGAGATTACCGACCATTACCTTCGCGTTAACTAACGATTTACACTAAATAATTTCTCTTCTCCTCCGCAATAATGCTTTAATAGCCCTTCTCATGGAGTTGAAAGTGTTTAGCCGCTATTAACTCAGTTAGCCCTTTTAAGTATGAAGAGGAACTCAGGATATGAAAGGGTAACAAATATTCTGTCAAATATTATGCAAATTATTATTATATTATACTAGACGGTCATGTCAGTTACTATTACTGTAAATAAAATAATTTAAATGGAATGACAAAGACCACATCTCGCGGGTGCGTCACAGTACCCCAAAATCAATGA
>JAQIXQ010000926.1:0-19322 GCA_034700485.1 Pseudosinella alba
TAAGTGAGCATGTTTGCAAAATTACTTAGATAAATTAGCTGATACCTCTGCATTTTATTTCTTTCATTTAAAACAATGCTTGCATTTTGCTTCCCGTATTTCGTTTCCCACATTTCGTTTCCCAAATTTCATGATTATCTTCATTCATGATTTAAAATTTTGTAAGAATATACATGACGAAGATTTCCGGAACTCTAGACTCAGATTGGTATGCCAATCTGCACAGGCCACTAGTAGGTCATAATAGCGAACGGATCCCATTTCCTCTTAACGATAAAGTGAAACCGCAACCACTTTCCCAATTTATTAAGGCCAGGCGATAACGATTATTTCATATTATTATTGTTTTTGAGACAAACATGCCATAACAGTAAAATGAAACAAGGAAAACATGAAATTGCCATAGGCATATAACAACACATGCACATATACTCGCGGCGGTAGTATTGGTAAATAGCAGACGAGGGAATTTTTATACACTGACACAAATACTTATTTAGCTTGTAGGTGTATGCCTTGGTATATTTTTCTCAATTCAATGCCAATCATGATCATGATCATATTATGGGGACATGAAGACCTCCAGAGATTTCAACTTGATATTGATATTGGGATAAAGCTTCCATCCATTCCATGGATTTTGTTCGGGATATGGATACAATCTCTTGTTTTGTTTGGTGAAAGCAAACGTATCAGATTGGATTAAGGTTATTTGGGAACCGTGGAAACTGGAAAGGGACTTTTATTGGATGATGATGCTGTTCCTGATGATATTCGTCTGGTTTTTCTCCCAGCGTTAGTCATCTTTCCCCCCTCTAATTCCTCTCCCCTCAATCCAAGAATAATATCCCGAGACATGATGGAGGGAAAGCAAGCAGAAACACTTTTCTGTTTCCATCACATGACTGAAATTTGTTCATTTGGAAGGATTGGTTTCGGAAGCTAAAGGTTGGGATCCCTTTCTCTCTAATGCTCTGCATAATTTTTGGGCGTCGTCGACAAAATCATTCTCATCAGCAGCGGCCCATGATGGCATTGATGAGTTTTAAGATATAAAATAGGTTGAGGGAGATATGTATATACATTTGTGATGGCATAATATGGAAGAAAGAAGAATGGGATGAGATAGTGATGATGAGGATGAGGGCTGTTGTATGATATGATTATATGATAACACTTTCTATAGCTATATCTATTCAATTTGGCTCTAGGTCAGATCTCCCCAGTCGGGGTAGTTTTTTCCTACTTCTTCTTGGTGCTGGCTTGGCATGACTTGGGTTACGGAGGAAATGATAGAGAAAGCGAGGTCTGACTATGAGAAGGAATTGCTTTCTCCGTGTTTTCGGTTGTAGTCTAATGGTCCTGTGTAGATGTGGCCATATACCTACCTACTTACTTATCTTTGATACGGTTGGAATAATGGAAAAGCTTGGCTGGGATATGGGATGAGTCTTAATGGTTGATCTTATCTCTTTGAGGGGAGAAACTGACGGGGGGAGATTCTATCCATTTCTTAAGTTTTCCCTCCTCCTTCGTGTCATCATGCATAGGATAGATCTGTCAACAATATAATGGTGATGGTGGTTTTGTTGGAGGAAACAAGCTTTTGGTTTTGGTAGGGATATGTATTCATTCGTAATAGATTTTTCCCTCCATCCTATTCCAAGAAAGGATGAGCTTGGCAAAGGATGCGTTGTTGGCCTGGGTGGCCATTGGATTAGATGAGGATCATCGTGATAATCAGCTATATTGTTGCGGCCCATTGTTTCGCAGTTCCTGGGGTGATTGTTATTTGAAAAATGGTTGCCGTTTGTAGTTTGTGTGTTGTTGTGTTGGTTTGGCCATTTGTGCCAAGTTATTCGTGTATATCATGGGGAAGACTTAAATATATACAATTAAAGGAACTTTATGGGGGGAGTAGGAGTGGGTGGGTGGCTATCGCATATTTATGAGATTGTAGGATGGCGCTGTAACTCTTTCTATTGAAGGGCGTCTCTTCCCAGCGGATGAGCTGGAGCTTATACAATTTAGAATAAAAAGTTGCAATAAAAATCAGAGCGACTATTTTGATGCATTCCATATTGCATGGGCTGATCGCTGATCTTGTTGTTGCAACTCCGATCAGTTGTGAAAGGCAATTCTCTCTCTGATTCTGATAGCTTTTATGAAATCACAATCAGTCATTCCTTTCACCTTGTTACCCTCGGCGTTATGGCAGTGGAGGGATTGTATTGAAATGGAATTTGTGACAGCTTGCTGTCAAAAGGGCATCGGGCACGTATGAATGACGCATAGGAAAAGGGAATATGGAAGCCATTCAAGTTGTTGGAAGGGTGCTTACTCTCAACTAATAACTGCCTTTTTTATTCCATCGGATTTTTATAAGATACCTGCGGAGTTGACATTTAATACTCCCTGCCGCCGTTCCTCCTGTTACAATAGGGAAAATGGGCTGTGCCATTATATGGCAGAGCATAATGCAGTACATGACAGGAGAATGGGGAAAATTGAAGTGCAAAAAATGACATTTTTGAGAAGTAATAAAGGATTTTATATGTAAGGACATGATGGTGTAATTTGGCCTGAATATCATTTTTTTTATCAAATTGCCTTAGGAGGTGGGGTGGCCTGGACAAAGTGGCTATTTTAGACTAGTTGACTTTTTGGCATAGATATTTATCCGGGAATTAACTTCTACGGATGGGTAGTTATGGGTTATACGAAGGAACTTTCAAATGTATTTAATGACAATTAAGAAGGAATTTTATGATAGAAATATTTTGAAGTTGACTTCATTATGATCCGCTCCATACCAAACATCTCAAAGTACCTATTTGTATGTATGTACTATGTACTTTGTAGTTTCCCGGAAGCACCAGTTTATAAGAATGTTACAATGCCAGCTCATTAAATGATGTAAAGGGGAATCCAGAGGGAAAATGCTCTTTCCCCATTTATTACTATTTTTGTCCGCTCTCGAAAAGGTGAAGAGGAATCAGGGGACATAAAAACATTTCACGGGATATATATATTTATTGCTTCGTTTTCCTCCCTCTCTGGATGATTGAAGCAAATGAAGTCCATTGTGTGTACTGTGGGGACTGGAAGTGACTTCAAGTGAAAGCACGGAAAAGCGACTGACTCTGACTCTTCTAAACTATATTGGTGGATGTTGATGATGATAAATGTCAACGTATTGCTGTGATGTGACTGCTGCTGTTGGAGCATGTAATAGGTTAAGCTTCATAATAAGCAGTTTAAAGGGGCCAGGAGCCCATATATTACTATTCGGATAATTTATGATGATCCTGACCTCGTCGTCATTTCATTTTTAATGAATTTCTTCTTCGGTCACATGAGCTTGATGATATGTGGAAATTTTTTCCATGTAGATACATCCTCCTCTTCTTCACACAGTCATCTTATATTTCCTATTGCTGCGAACTTTCATAGGATAATAATATGATATTATGATGATCTCTTTTCCATGTAGTTGTACATGTTTAGTGGGATTTTTTTATGAGTTGAGTTATATTTAGTTTTTTTTTACTATGTATGTGAGCGTCATCCCATCCGCTTCCCCGAAGAAGTTACGTAACTGGGAAAGAATCCTTCTGCGTGGTCGGTAGTCGATGTATAAGTAAGTGGTCTGGTCTGATCTGGTTATGGCCATTCCATTCCGTTCGCCTTGAGATTTCTTGTGCTATGCAGTAATGTCGATACAGGAAACAGATGAAGCTATTATTCTTACTATGAGGGAGTGTCATGAACTGATTGTGAGTTGACCCAAACATCCATCCACACACATCCATCCTTGCCCTTACCTAATGAAGCATGACGTATATGACTTGGACTGTATTATACGGAGATTTGGTCCCGAATCCAATATTTCTGCATATATGTTTTTTGCTGCTAACTTGCATTTGTATATCCCCGTGTGCCAGTTGATAAGGTTCCCTTGTCCGAAAATTCCTTTTCGGATTAAAAGTGAAAGTCATGACATAACACCCGTGGCCGTGCCAAGTAAAAAAAATCGAGGCGAACTTCGCACTGGAGCAAAACTGGGAAAGCACATATATAAAACGATGCATAAAGGTGAATTGAATTTTTTGACAATGGGGAAGTGATTGCATTGAATGGGACATTTAGCATATAACAGTAATAAAATAATGATCCCACTGCTTAACCTACTTACTTACATATAACATTACGTAACTTGTAAAGGAAAATAAGGTATATGAGAGGAGTTATATGGTTCATTTTAAAATCGAGCTAGATCCTTTGCATTATACCTGCTTGTTTTTTTCTTCCCGGGTGGCTCAAATTGGACCTATGAAAGCATGTCCAAGTCCAACAATCCAGTCTAGATAACGAACCGTAACGGACCATATACCACCTCACACAAGACATTTAGGAACATAACATATGTCAGCCATAATATACACGGGAATAAAAGTGGAATTGAATCCGGTGAAAGTAAATTCTCTTTCGACAATAGAGACTATATAAAAGTATGGAAGTGAAGTATCATCCTAAGGCATTGGTAACATTTATTCCATTCCATTAACATTATACCGCTCTCCATTCTTTTCTATTTTTTTTCTGTTAAAAACTGCCGACATTTAGATTGCCCTGGCTGGAGCATTAACATTTTGGAGCTTCCTCTTTCTCTCATCTTGGCATCCTTTTCTTCCACATTGGTTTCGGCGAGCATAAAAGTAGAAGGTGAGGATTTTGGGGGAAAGTGCAGAAGTGGAGAGTTCTGGAAAAGCAGCCATGTCTTATTGTACTTACCCTGTCTTTTATGATGATGATGATTACTTGGAAGGAGCTTGGCTTGGTAGTTATTATTTTTAGTTTGGAAGCATTGTCCTTTTGTTATTATTGCTATATATGGCCTTGTGTATGAAGTATGAGAATGAGGCGATGACGCATTTTAAAATTATGACCATATGCATATGATACTTTTCGTCTGTAGAAATGAAATTTATGTAATGTTGGCTGGCGAATGACTGGGTAGGAATATGCATGGGACATTTTGATGGAAGGTGGGAAGACACGAGAATAAATCGAAAACAATTTGTGGAGTTGTTTTTTTTTTCTGGGAAAAGGAGCTGCCATTTTATAACAGGCGTTTGAAGAACTTCTTAAGTGTCTGCTTGGATCTTCACGTTGCGTTGCTCAGCTTATATATATTTTAGCCAGCACTCCCATTGCCAAAGTAGCGTTAACTACTTGTCTTGGAAGATTTATGGCTGTCTCTCCGTCTCCAAAAGTTTGCTGGGCTCCTCTCTGGAGTTTTGACTTTCTCAATAGGTAACACTGATTTCAGATGGTTAATGAGCCAGAAATTTTCATAAACAATTAGGGAGCCTCGTGAGCATAGAAGCTTATAAAGCTTTGAAACTAGTTTCTAATCCCATGGTTTGGTATACATATCATTGGAAGGGAGTTTGAGTTTGCACATAATCTTATTGTGAAACTGTTGAAGTAGGAAAGTTTGCATAAAATGTTTTTGCACGGTTTATTTATTTCCCTGCTCTTGCTTTCACTTCACTCCTAGCTAAAATAAAGTGTTTGGTGGGATGGAATAATGTCTTATTATGAAAACCCTTCATATCATCATCAGTGGAAGTATCGTGGTTGGTTGTAAACATTAGAATAGGATGAGTGGAATGCTCAGGATTTTGTGAGGAAAACACTCAACTGACAAAAAAAACCCTTAAGTTTGTCAAATGAGGCAGTCCAGAATCCAGATCGATGATGATAGCAGAATCAGATATGAAGGGATATTGCAATATATGCTTCCCAACATTAAATAAGCAGTTTTTTGCTCTTATCATTTACTGGATCATCATCATCGGTTTCCCTCTCTGACATAAACCGCTTTCATAATCAATTACATCTAGTGACGTGATGATGGTGTGATCTCGAATATAACGTGACGATTTTGGGTTGTAAGCTTCTAGTATCTTGTGAAGAAGACAATTTATCAGATCAGGGTTGGGTTGCTTCAAGTAGTAGTTGTTGTAAGTAGCTCTCGCTCTCTCTCTCTCCCTTAATGATCTTGTAGATTATTCATGATTCATTGTCAAAAGATGTTTGGGCTGAAAATAAAATTATCAATTTGGGCAAATTAATATTCCAATGTCGTTTTCCCCAAGGAATTTGAATTAATGTACTTCCATGGTAGGGAAGGAATCTGACGTCGGAAAGTGACACATATTTACTTATGTATTGTCCATATTTGCATTCCATTTGTGTAAAAGACAATAACCCTTCCCCCTTTCAAATTCATATTCTGCACTTGTCGTTGTCCTTATCATTGTCCAAAGCTATAAATATGTCATTTTTTGTATCACTTTTTTTTCAAATGAGAACCTCCAAACGTAAGTTTCTCCGGCAAAGAGAAAAAGTAAGATGATTATAAATAAAATAATCCCATTGAATAACAGAATAGAATAAATTACTTACGCAACTTTTCCCTCCTTGGCTTGGAGAGGAGAGGAAAAACAGCACAGAAAAAAAACATAATCACATGGAGAGATCCTTAAGGGAAGGAGCAATAGTCTCATACAGAGTTGTTATAAATGTAAACAAGTGAAAGCAAAACTTTAGTTTTTTTCCACTGGATTGCTGGATGAATAGATACATAATAATAGTTATTATAAGGATTTATTATATATTTTATTAGAAAGTTTAGATATGTTCATATGTTGTTAGGAAAAGTTAACGATTTTTCCCCTCCTCCATCTCCATCCATGGTTGATGATGATGGTAAGTTGGGTTCTCGGAGAAAGTAAAAAAAATCCTGCGTGTACTGTACATGAATCCATGAAGCTTATCGCCATCCTCGGGATATATGCTCCACTAGAGTTAGAGATACAGTTTTTTTTTGGCTTGTCTGCCTTTCCCTCCGCCCCAACTAACTCCAAATAAAAACTAGCCATATTTTTCCACGAAAAGGAGAAAGCTTCCCCACAAAAGGATATGTGTAGTGTTCTGATTTGACTTGCAAATTTTGATTTTGTAAATTTGTATCTGGCTTTTTGAAGGGGAAATTATTATTGCAGTTGTCAAAGGGTACACAAAGCCCATTTGGTTTTCATCAAGGCTGCTGGGAATGTTTTTCCTTTCAAATGCAATAAAATTCCTATTTCTAATATAGGCCATGTGAGCAGAAGCATACGAGTATTATGCCAAACTAAAGTTTACAAGTGAAAGAGAGGGCCAGGCCAGACCAGGCAAACGATAAAAAATTAAGCCCTTAACTTTCATCTTTCGTCTGTGCTCTTGGCTTGCTACAACTATCTCTTCATTTGCGTAGCTCCGTTTTTGCTTTCATCGACATTTCCCCATCCACATCTCATTCCCCTTCCTTCTCTCTCCTCGTAAAAAACAATCAGGGCTTTATATGATTTTAACCTTCCAATTTATATAAATGTGAAAAGCTGTTCCCGTTTTTTTTATTGTTATCCTTCCTCCTGCTTTCCCTCCTTCCCTTACATTGATTAATGATTAATGGGAATTACAGCCGAGGGGGTTTTTAACCGGATGAATGGCTGGATGAAAAATAATTTTCCAATTTCGTAAAAAAAAATGTCTGAAAGACGATAGGGAATGGAAGGGAAGGGAAGGAGAAAGCAGAGGAGCGAGGGACCAAACCAAGCAAGGAAGCATGTTATGTTGGTGATCCTGATGGTGCTAGGCTAGCCACTATTCTCTCACGCCCAAGATAATATCTTCTCCCTGGGAAATCTTCCACTTCATAGGGTATTAGTGCATTGATTTTCTCCATTAAGTTACACCTCATAAATTTTGTGGTATTTTTTTGCCAGATACATATATTACTAAAGTAGGTAGAGATAGATAGATATATGGATTGCTTATTACCTATACAGCCTACCCATGATATGTAGCTAATAGTCGGGAAACATTATTGAAGAATTTATATCAGGAGCCATTTTCTCTCCATTTATTTGATCGGGATGTTAATAGGCTTTGATAGGGAGGTTCATGATACCTCGTTTTTATTTTATAGATGTAGACATGGCTGAAGCATACTTAAATAGCATTATTATTAAATATAAGTATATAACCCGAGCCCGGCCTTGCTTATCTTATCTGTAATCCCACCCTCTTGGCCTTCTCTTGAACGTCCCATGGTAAAAAAAAATATATTTCTTTCCTGGTTACCCACTCCTCCTCTTGTTCACACTTTCCCCAGTTGAGACTTTCCTTTGTTGAGTTGGGTTTGCTGTTGGAATTGTTGGATGGAAGAAAGGAGAGGGGAATATTATTATGGGAATATGGCATGAGTGTGTGGCTGGTTTGGATACAAACTGATGTGTTGTGATATGGGAGTAGCATGTTCGGCTTTCCACACAGCTTCCATTTGTACTTCCGCTTTCTCTTTCTCCCCCTCTTATATCCTTTCCCTGACTCTTTAATCCTTCCCTCATTTTTATGCCACTTTTATGACACCATTACCCCTGTACTACATGTGCAGTTCTCAATAATAATAATAACGACGGTGATGATGGGGATGATGATGATGTTGATGGTGTAAAGGCTGTTTGTTGTATGGACAAATTCTGTTGATGTTCACAAAACAAAGGTAATAATGTTTTTGGCTCTCAACAGAATACGTGTACTTATGGTCACTGTTTCACATGATTACTCTCTCTCTGTGTCGTTCGCCATGTCCTTTTTTGCTCATTGGAACGGAAGGAAGTCAAGTAGGGGTACTCAAGCAGGGGATCATCATTATCATTATCATCGATTCATTTCATATATGGGTATAGGTACTCATGTGAGCATCGTCAACAGCATAAGTCATAAAAATGGAAATTTTCACCATGGCTGTTATGACAATTTTTCCTTGCTATCTTTATTAGCCGAGAGGACAGAGTTAAATACGGAAAGGGAATTAAAACGAAAGTAAAATTCGGTAGAATTTCATATTTGGATTTCCGATGCATTTGTGAATACCGAATATATGCCAGAACTAGGCAAGGCAACCCATTCCATATTACGCAACCAACGTCATTCTCCTTGACTTTGATTTTGCTCCGGGAATAAAATGAAATGTGCATCATATCATATCATATAATAAAATGGAATGAAATGGACTATTAAAGATTATGTTAATGTGGGACACATGGAAGAAATTAAATGGCTTGTATTTTACTCCTGCACAAGGATTATTGGTAAAACTGAGAACGAGTGTTTCATTTCATCTTCTTCTATAAAAAGGAGAGTAAAAATGATATCATCAAGCCAGAGTTGGAACAGCCCACCCAGAAAAGGATATAGGTATAAAATGATCCTGGCATTGGCTTGGCTTAAGCCTTTCCCCACTTTATCTAACCCAACATGCATAAATATATGTAGATATGTGGTGGTGGTGCTGCTGGAGTGTGTGTATGGGATATGGTGTGGCAGGAGAAAGTGAAAACAAAAGTGGATTGTGGTGGTTAATAGGGAAATGGCTGCATGCCAGTGTTTGCGTAACACCCGTCTACATCCATACAGATATTGTATCTATGCACATGTATCTATTTTTTTAAAGGAGCCTGTTTTTTTTCCTTGCGAAAAGAAACCCAACTGGAATTATAGGTACATAATCCAGATTTTTATATATGAGCTGGGACTATGAAAGTGAAGGAATGCGTTACGTTCCGCTTCTACTTTTTATTTCCATTCGCTTCCCCCCAAAAAAATTGATATGGATATATCAAATGAATGTATGCATGATAGTCACTCCATTGCACTGCACGATGGGCTGGCTCCTCGTATGAGTAAAAAAGGCACTTTCTCCTCAGCCCAGCTCTCTTTCTCTCTCGCTCAGCTTCTGCTGGCTTGGCTCTGCTCATCCATTTTTCAACCACCATTACATTACTAATGGAATGAAGATATGGATGAAGCTGATGATGACGATGATGATGATGATGGTAGAATGAATGTGGAGGAGAGTAAAAAGGGAATATGTATTTTTTCCTCCTCTCCTCTCCTAACTCAAGTGATATGATATGAGCGTGTATGCTCCATTTCGGTTCCCATTCCATGTACATTTATAATATATGAAAGGGGCAAGATGAAGAAGCTGAAGACGAAGAGAAAAATATTTCTTCCCTTTTTATCACCATATCCTCCATAGTTAGCACAATAGGACCATATACATATGTGGATGGATTGAAGGGGGACTCATTTCACTTGAGTTACTCCTCTTCTCAACTTCTACTTTTTTCTATCTATCGTATAGAAAATGGAGATGAATCAGTTGGAAGTGAAAGTTGGAATGGAATATGGGATGGTGGGATATCGGTGTGGAGGAATGGCGGTGGTTGGTTTGATAGCTCTAAAAGGATGTCGGCGGCATATAGTATCGTCCTCCTCGTTTTTTTGTTCATTGCTTTCCACTTCCATTTACTATTTATGCATGTTCTACTTCACTTGGTCTTTTTGACATTTGTGAAAAAGCGGTATGAAACTGTTTTACATGGAAAGTCAACAAAACTCCAAGAAAGCTAGGATTGGAAATAGGGAGGGAGAGGGAGGGAAATGGGGAGATATAGAATAAGAATAAGACTCTGCTTTTTCTACAAAAAAAT
Source organism: Pseudosinella alba (assembly GCA_034700485.1). Taxonomy (NCBI): domain Eukaryota; kingdom Metazoa; phylum Arthropoda; class Collembola; order Entomobryomorpha; family Entomobryidae; genus Pseudosinella; species Pseudosinella alba. The sequence goes on from JAQIXQ010000926.1 coordinate 10,614, forward strand.
AGTGAACGGAAAAATAAGAAAAGTCGAAGAAAAAAAATCTGATTTAAAAAGTTACTTTTTTGCCTTTATTTATTTCATGGAATAGACATGATGTATACATCTTTAGCCATTTATTATTGGCCTTGGCTTGCCTTGGAGATGGGAAAGGAATTGCACGAGTGGGGAAGGGAAAGAAGGAGAGAGAGAGACAAGTTTATCCTATTATTGTTGTATTGGAAAAATGGGGAAAGTGAGTAAATCGTTAGGATATTTTTTTTATGCTAATGCCCTTGTATTATATGCTTGACATGTAAATACATCAAAATCAAATGACGATGGAATTTCCTCATTTGTACTGGTATATTGCTCAAGAAGCAGCCAATATACTCAAAATCAAATCCAAGTCCAACTAACATTAATTTCCTGTTGGGATTTCGGTTATTGGTCGTATATATGGCTTATGAAAGAACTGATTAGGAAATAAGGATGGGGCCTTCTTCGCATGGCGTCGGGAACTCTGCTAATATGGATATGGAATATGTAATCATTCATGGGTATGAGTGTAGCTGATAAAGTTTGTAGATCGATGCATATGTACCAACCAATAACTATCTACCTATCCACTTACAACTTCTTAAGATAAGTATGAAGTATATGCCTAGACATGGGATGGATGGAAGAAACACCTTCAATCCAAATCCAAGATTGATCGTCAGTCGAAAGGCAAAGACGTTTTTTTCTGGTATTTTTTTCTTCTTCTTCTGACGATGAGATGTTATAGGAAAAGGAAAAGGGGATAAGCCGAAATAAAATTCATCGTTTTTGTATCGTCTCTTTTTTTTATCCCTGACTGAATGTTATATTTATAAGCTAACAAGGAATGAAGTCATATAAATGGCTTGGCTTAGACTTTCCCCCTTTCTCTTTGACCTGCTTTGTAGTCAGGGGAGTGGAAAAAGGCAGTGGGTTTCCGTGCGGTATTGTCTGGTCTGGGAAGTCTATGATCGTGATGATGAGGACGAGGACGATGATGCCTTCCCCATGCATATCTCTCTGTCCTCGGATATATCAGCATCCCCATTTTTTTTTTAAACTTTAGTTTAAAATAATATAGACTTTAAATCAAGAAGGATGGAGATGGGGTTAGATATAGGTTATATTGGTATAATAAAATGAGAGAAAGTGTTGTTTATTGACTGCGCTACATACATACACTCTTCCTTTTAGTCTGGTATGGGCTGATCGAGACTGAGGCTAGAAAAAAAAACTGTCCGTCTCTGACTCCAGTACTGGGAAATAAATGGCGGAGCTAACGCATTCGGATTTTCCCCACTTTTACATCATTAGCATGCATGTATGGAAGGGATACTTATCATGCATGTATTTATATTCGAGAGAAAGAAAAAGAAAGCAATCGAAAAAAATATAAAAATGTATTGTATTTTGTATTATCCACTTTTGAGCCGAGTTGACTATGCATAAGTTGATGGAAGTAATGCATAATGTGGAGAAAATAGGAGCGTGATAGGTCTTTTTCCTCTTTATTACTTGGCTTTGGCTTTCCCCTTCTTTCTCTCTCTCTCTCTCTCTCTCTCTCCAGCTTTCACTTGTCTCTGTCCTATCTCCGTATCGTCTCATCGTTCACTCTTGTATAATAGGCGGTGGATGTGTGGATGTGGATATATGGTTTGGTTTGATGTTACTCCTCCTCATATGTGTGTGTTTTTACTTTACTCCTTGCTTGGTTTTATTTTTTCTGGCTTTCTCCTTTTGGGCTTTTGTGCTCTCCAGTCTTGCTAATAATTTAAAGGAGTGAGCATGTACAAATATAATAAAAATGGAGTGCGGAAACCCACATAGGTAGAGGAAGAGAAAGGAAAAGGAGGAACTCTCACATTAAAAAATATATCTAAATATTATTCCATTCCACATTATATATCGTGTCGTGTCATTTACTTACTTATATGTTAGTGACTGTTTTCTTCTTCTTAGAATGGCATAATATTCCTTTCGGTTATACTCCACACTGGCTGGCATTCTTATATCGGCTAAATCGGCTTAAAGACAGAGGCCCCACGGCCATTACAGATCAAGGTTCCATTAAAAAGGTAAATAATTTACTTTAAAGCGTGTTGCCGTCGTCCATATTACTTATTAGTTGTGTTCATATCTATCCCTTTGATCCTTGTTTATGTCTGTTTTGAAGGTAGTTTATTTAAGTAGTTGAAGAGGATAATGTTCATGTTGCTGCATGCGAAAAGAGCATATGATTTGAGTTTATGGTCCTAAATATATCGCACAGAAAGCCACTACCAAACTTGATTTTAGATTAGAGAAACTGTTTGCAGTTTTGAGATTGGCACTTATCGAATTTTGCCCGAATCAATAGTATCCTCTCATTACTTCTCTCCGGCATATAAACATACAGATTTAGGAATCTGGGAAAGTAAATAGAAAGTTGTATGATTTCGACATATTGGCAAATGAATTGCATTAGTGTACATTGCATTGTGGTAATGTGGAACTTCTATTATATACTTACTTTTCTCATGTCCTAACTAAACTGACTTGTTTTTTTTTATCCGGTACAAGTATCAATGACCGTCTTGATCATCATCCCAAACACATGCTTTCGTTTTTGCCCAGAGCGGAAAGAAAAATATCGGGATTGGACGGGAGAGGGAAAAAAGTAGTAATTTCTAACTTTATTTATCTCCCTTCTTCATCTCCTTTCATTTCAGTACAGAGAGGCGTTGGTAATTACTGTGGGAAGAATAGGAAGGAGGCTTCACTTCACCAGAGAAAAATGTGGATGGCCTGGTCAGCCAATCCGACTGATAAAAATAATAATTCTGTTTGTGCACGATACACACGATAACATGGCAAACAAGAGGGGGAATAAAGGAGAAAGAGAGAGAAAGAAAAGAAATCGGAAGAGTGAAAGACAGTTTCTTTTTGTATTATTTTTTTTTATTTTTCCCCTTCTCTTGTTGCTTTAATAATAGATTCCGTGCTTAAGCTCAACTCGTCCTCGTATTCATCCTGCTCCTGGTATGCTAGTGTGGCAATCAGTATTACTTAAATTGTTTTTACTGTGAGGGGAAAGCATAAAGAGGGAATTTAGGAAGAAAATAAGGAAAGGGAAAGCAGTTGATTCTCTCCTTCTCTCTCTCTAGCCATGCTCTATATATGTTAATATGTATATCGTCAGTGTTTGTTTTTTATTCTCTTCCTCGTCTTCTTCCAAATCCCCTGTTGCGTCCCGTTCCTTCCAGGTTGGGAAGGAAAGACGTGAGTTTGGTGTGTGACTGTGTGGCTACAAACCAGATAGCAAGAGGGAGAATATGACGGGAGTTAATTTCATTTGGACTGGAGAGAAAAAACGACTCAACCAGATTGAAACTAAACTGGGGGAAGAAGGAAGCTGGACCGGAAATAAAGGCTATGTGTACCAGAGAGAGAGAGAGAGCTGAATCTCTATAATCTGGAAGTGTTAGAAGGATATTTTTTTATTGGATGAATACTGATATGGGTATAAAAGCATGTGGAGAATATTGCGAAACATTTGTGTTTTCCTTTATTTTTGCGAGTTGTTATAGAATATGTGGATGGAAGTTGCTGTTTTTTTTTTGAAGAAAAGAATATCCCCCAGTTTATTCGGGATGCATATAAAAACTAAGGAGTCTGACTGCACTCATTCCTGTTGGATACCTACCTATATGTGTGTGTAGTCTTGGTCTAGGTTTGGTTTTTATTAAGAATATGGATGGAGACTTTAGACTTTCACTGTTTCCACCATGTCTCCTTTCTCCCGTCCCATATCTTGGGTAGTTTTTTTTTCTGCCCGAGAGAAAATGTTTTCTCTTCTCTACAATTTCCCTTTCTGTCTTTTGATAACATTGTAGTAAAAGATGGGAGTAGGTCGTAAAAGGAGGAAGGAAGGGAAGAAATGTTTGGGAGCGCGGTTTTTATGTAGAAGCGGCTGCTACTTTTTCTGGGACCTTTTTTTTTCTCAGGATCTCTCTTTATATTCCTCATTGTTGTTGGTTGGTAGGTAGTTGAGGTATTTCAGAGAGAGAGAAAGGGAGAAAGAGGAAGAGTTGAGGATGTTGATATGGGGAATGATGTAAGGAAGGAAGGAGCTAAAGAATCGCTAGAAGGGAAAGTGCAAGAAGACGTGAGGCAGAAGAGTTAAAGCCATGGTAAAAAAAAAGAGTGGGAAAGCATTAAGCAGGGATATAGGAGGGGGAACTCATCCAGCCCTTTTGTCTAGTCAATGCGTGTGCTAGTCTTGCTTTTTCCTTTCTCCTTCTCTCCCCGTTTTTCATGTTGGTCAGCCTGACTGGATTGCATTAGTCGTGCCGTAGACTCCACCGGAGAAATATGTAGTGAGAAGGAGCCAGCACAGAGACAGAGGGAAAGCCGAGAGTGGAATAAATATATTTGTAGTTGGGGAAGAGGAGAGGACGTGGGTGATTGTTGCTTTCTTATTGAAACCTACATGGACACACGTGATGACTCAAGTGGCTCGTTTTCCTCAAATGAAAGGGAGTAAAGATATTTCTTAGTTGGAGTGTTTTTTCTCCACTGCCTCCCTTTTTTGGACGAGAAGGAGAAAGCTCTGTAGTTGCTGGCACAACAGTGGTCCTTTTCCTCTTGGATTAATGGAAGAGAGAAAAAGTGGAGGAATGAAGGGGAAATAAAAAAATCCCTGTGTGTTTCTATTGAATGTAGGGGAAATCAAGAGAAAGTTTCTGTGATTTGTATTAAGTGGATTTTTATATTGGTTGGGTTTAGCTTAATGTAGTTTTCTCTGGGATGTATATAGGATAATGCAAAACTACTTACATTTCCTCAAGGAGGGGAGAGGGGGAGGTGGAAGAGAGGGGGGATATAGGTAGTCATGGGAGTCTCTTGTTGCCCCCCACTGTGGGATATTTCCCCATAGTTAAGTTTTTATGGTGACATGACACGGGGCAAGTTATCAAAGTGACAGTTTGGGAAAATGGGAAGTTGTAAGTGGAACGGTGTAGAATTTCGTATGTGACATGAGAGGACACATACAATTCTCAAGTGACTTTAGAAACACGTATGACGTACGTGCTATTTATACGTGTATGCTATCTTTCAACGGTTAACTGCTGAAATTCTAAATTTTCTGGTAATTCTCAGGAGTTTTTTTTAGTAATGCTTGACATTATAATTAATGTTTGTAGTGTCGACATGAAGACATGTAAATCCAACAAGGTTCAAAGTTGATTGGGCTGGATCCTTCAACTCCAATTTTTTCAAATTGTTCACGTTCACGCTACTACCCGGATGGTCCGAATTTCGAAGATCATAATTATTCCGCATATCTTCTACATTCCATTCCATCCGTAGATATTCACCCTGATTTGAATGGATCCTAATTCCCTTAAACTGTTGACATAGTTCACTGTTCAGTTAAACCTCAATTGATGGTCCAAATCTTAACCTTAAAATTGTGCCTCTGAATCCGTGATGGTGTTGTAAAGACAAAGTTCACAAGTGCATAGATAACACACTTATATGCGCATATATGTAGTATTCAATAAAAATAAGGGGAAATTCATTCAGGTATGTCAAATCAAAATTAAATACCGTATTTAGCACGCATCATTAGTAGTATTTTTCATCATCACTAATATGTACGGTATGAGCCGACTTTCACATTGAATTCCTCCAAGTAGTTAACGTGAGTGAACCAGGCCAGGCCAGGTTTCTCACCCACGTGCTTTCTTTCTTGAAGCATTTTTGTCTTCTTCCAGCAAAAAAAAACTGGAGCTGGAGCAACCAGCTTTCACCACAATTACCTAAAGAAGTAGGCATAAATATGCTTATGCTTTTATTGGCTATCGTTTATAGATGGATATCGATGCATATTTTATACTTCCAGTTTGCAACTTATTTAATTGCATTTGGGAAGGTAATTCATATTTTTTTTCCATTGGATAGATTGACTATATAAATACCTACCTACCTACCTATGTCGTTTCGCAAAAGGGTATAGTTGAACTAGTCGACCCTGAATTAATTTCTACATATCATCTAATATGGCTGGAGTAATGGAGCAACAACTAAACTAAATTCCCCGGTATTTTTTTTTGTAATAACTTTTTTTATATTCCGTAATAGGAATGATCGTGAAAATGCCGTATTTAAGCTCCCAACTTTATTCAGGGAAATATAAGTCCGAATGGGGGGAAATGTATAAAGAATTCATGATGAAAGTCGTCACATGGGTTGTGGTATGTCGTAGGCGGTTTATGATTTCGATATAATTTCCATGATAGTTTGATAGCCCTGTCATATAGCTGATGGTCAGCGGTGGTCAGAATAGGTATAATCGGAGTTATATATATGGCATTGGCAGTGGAGTCCAGTCCAGTAGTCCACTTCAAATATGTACATATCCGTACTTTCATTGTCTTTGTAATATTATTGCATTTGGCATATGAATAGGTTGCCACACGTTATCATTATTATTATTGCCGTTGCGGTTCTGCTCGGTGGACAGTTGATAATAGTGAAGATTAATGTATAGGTTATATATGACCTTGCTCTTTTACCCTAATTTACTTTTAGTTTAATATTTATAATATCTGTGCGGGGATGTAATTATGTCGTTGGCTACTGTCATCATTGTCATGGCAGGAGAGGGGATTTTTATGGTTGGTTTAGGGTTTAGTACATAATGTGCATACATACCTAGGAGAAGGAGTGATGAGCAATTTTATTACCAATTTCGCAATAGGCAGTTTACTCATCGTCATATATCCTAGCGATGAAACCAACACAACAGTGGTGAGTAATAACTAATAATAGTGGATCATCATATCATATCATATCCCTGTCAAACAGATAAATGGAAATGGAAGGCAAATAGCTGCATGACGTAATATTATAGTTTTCATAAATGTAATTATTGGAATTACTTGAAGTTTCCCAGGTTGAGTCTAGTAATTTTCCTTATTGTTAGTTCAAGGAAGAAGGAAGTGATAGTAAAATGACTATTGGTGGCTGACTGACATGGCCAATGCGATGACGTTATTTACTAGGAAAGGAAGCAAGGTTTTATGCTTACTAAAATTAGTAAAAATTACATGTCATTTCAATACGATATTGATTTCATGTACTGTGATTTTTGACTGATTTGATGTGAGTGAGGATTCCTTTCTCTGATGTCATTTATTTGCACTTGAATAGCTCCGGATACACCTGTACTTCAATTTAAAAAATATTGTTATGCTAATTTCACATGTGAATGTTCAAAATAGCGTGTCTGGCAAATGGGGATATAATAGGAGAAAAGAAAGGAATTTTTGCAATTTGCATTATGATATGACTAGGGATTTTCGTAATGCATCGGCGTGTGGCACATTAGAGCTGATGTGAGTAGAATGGGCCATATTATCCCTTTAAAGTTCTATTCCAGTTAATGAGTATCGAATAAGTAAGTACATTATTGAAATATTCATTGGGCTTCCTCCCATCCTATGCACTGTGTGCCCTAGTATGGGAAGTGGGAACGGTTGGTTAGCTCTCTATCGAGTGAGTGATGATGACAGTGCTGTGAGTGAGCTGAATGGACTTCCTCTCCACCTCATCCTTTTTTGTCTTCCCTTCAAGGCTCTTTTCCAGTGGGTAATTAAATATTTTATGAGCGTGTGTAGTTATTGGATAGGTAGCCATACTGCATAGCTCTCTTTGATATTCTTTGGTTTGTTGGAGCTTTTATAAGCTCAAACTTATATGAGCTTATTTTGCTCATAAAATGTACCAAATCTAGGCATTTCGATTTTCTTTTTGGATTTAATGAGTTTCGCTATGTAGCCACCCATTCGAGATTATTGTGGGCTTTGTTTCCCTTCGTTTCATGATCTTCCGTCCATTATCATTATCATAATTTTCATTATCATTATGATTAGTTTATAGGCATTGTATGAAAGTAATGCGATGGAGCCAGTAATGCAGAATGCAGACCCTTCATCATTCTTCCATTAGGTGTGTAGGTATATGTTTCACTGGCGGATCGCAACTTTCCATGTACATGAATTTAAATCATAATCATAATATAAGCCAATTCCTTTATGTCCCCGTCCTGGCTCTCATTATCATGTCGAATCTTTTATATTCCCGAATAAAGGGAATGAGCTGGGGAGAAGAGAGGGAAGACTTGTAATTGTAAATTGTAAGTCCATGAATATGATTAATTCCTGTAAAGCCATGAGTTTTTGTTTAAAAAAGGTATGCCAGCCTATATGGTGGAATTTAATTTTCCAGTTGTACTTATCGTTAGAGGGTAGCATATGAATAGCATCGGATGTTTGATAAAAGTGAAAAAAAAAACAGCAGAAATTGAATATTGGATATGTGGATATATGACTAACAAGGGACATCATGACACTGCAACGCTCCAAATGGGCTGAAAATTGGCACAGTGGTACATTTTTACGTAGAATAGACAATGCCGATTTCATTTGCTCGGAATGGGCTCTTTTTCATTACCCCAGGGGGGATATGCGGTTTTTCTGGGGAAATTTTGTTTTCACAAAGTACCGACCAAGGTGTCCATTTATACTAAATTTGGGGCGTAGATTACGAATCTGAAATCAGTTTTTAGAAAAAATCTATTCTGAAACCAAAACCGGTACTTTTATAGGTTTAATCCATGTTGTGGGAATAGACATGGTTTTTTCTAAAAACCGA
>JAQIXQ010000927.1:0-19317 GCA_034700485.1 Pseudosinella alba
GTATCGTTATCCTTAACTAGAATGCATGCTTGGAGCAATAAGCTCACCTCGCCTGAGTCAAGTCAACTAACTCTTTTTTAGAAAGAAAGAAAAATGTTGTTTATTCCCATTTACTCTAATCGTAACATTGAAACATTGAAAGTATTTATATGGCTTATAGGCAACTTTTACCAAGAAGGATGAGAGGACCAACATTGATCCAGTGATTGCATAATCATCATCATCACCATCCTTATCCAGAAAGAAACAAAGCACACATTTCATCTTATTAATATTAACTTGGTATGAAATTATCATAAAAAAGCAATAACAAAATAAATAATAATAAAACAAAGAAAATAATAAATAAGTAGGGAAGGGATATGCCTTGATCAGTTAGAGACCCTCTTCTTTAACCTTTCAAGGAAGTAATATTTTCTCACCCACCAACCATTTCTCTTCCTGCGAGCAAACGTGTATAATCTATTTCAAAAAAAAATATATATTTTATATTTTAAGAAATATGTCTTATATCAAATGAAATAAAGCTCGCTTTTACTAAACTCATTTCTACAATACAAATTACAAAGTACAATTACAGCCAAGAAAGGGAAGAACTCCATTTGAAATGCTAATTCCTTTAATTTGACCAGGCAAAGTAAACTCAGTCTCAATTTGCATCTAGTTAGTTCACTTTCAGTAATGTTAATCCTCATAAATATAATCAGGCATCACTTGAAATTGAATGAGGCAAATATGAGAAAGGTTGGATTTGGACGGGAGATGAAAAGTGTTGGGTTCCCGTCCAATCCAATCCACTGCAGTAAATAACAAGGTTAAATAGGAGAAATGCCTGAAAATATTATTATTATGTAATGTAACCTTTAAACTGGGGAGAGAGAGGAAGAAAGGAATATTATGTTCAATCTAATGGTGGGCGTTATTTTCTCCTCTTCACATCACATAATCTCGTTTGCACGATAAAACACACCAGAGCAGGCATGAGAGGTGTACCAGTCATTAAAAGACTATTCAAGTTTTTCTTTCTTTCTCTCGGATGCAAATGAGCTAACTCACTTTTTATTTTTTATTCTTCTTTGAATGACGTTTCTCAACTCATCAGCCACATTAGCAGAAAGATTGCTTCACCTTGTTGCAACAAATTAAAGTGGAGAAATGGCTACAGCTACAACAACTAATAATTAACTAGTGGCATGTATCAGCAATGCAGATAATAACACTTTGACTAAACATGGGCATATGCATCCGCAACAATTGGATTGGAAAGGGGTTGAAGCCTGAACTGAAGTGCTAAATGAAAACAAGATCGGACAATTTGATTTTTTATCGGGGTGGACGTGGACGTGTGAGCACAAAACAACAACCAAGCCAAACCAAACCACTTCATTTTTTGATTGTCGACGCTTCCAGCTCACTCAACTCAATTAATTGCTATTGTCTAACTGGGAAGGAAAAGGAAGCCTTTTCTTCGATATTTCTTTTACCAACTAATCAAATGTAAAATCATCATGTTTTTGAGGAAATGAGTGCATTTTTATAGGGAAACGTTGCATAAAATATGACTTGTGGGTTAAGACAAATCAGCAAAAAAAAAAAACAAATTAAATCCACTTCAGGCACCACTTCCATCAAAATGGTTGGAGATTGGAATTGGGATTCTCTTATTTCTGATTCTGACTACTCCGTTTTTTTTAAAAAATAATTCATCTTGTGTTGTTCTTTCCTTTGTAAAATGCAAATAATATTAGTATCTGGCTGAATCTGATGCTTCGTCTTTCTTCATTCCTAGAAAATTTAACCGCATTCGCAGCATCCTAGATACATCCCGCCACATCAACATGTTCGTTTACACATGGACTAAAACAATGAATTTTGTAGAATTTCGCTTGTTCAGCGAAAAAAATTTGCTTGGAATATGTGAGCATTTATTACGAAGCTGGAAACGTAGTTAGGTATGTTTGCCGAACATTCGTCTGTATGTCCGTCCGGCAGTTTGTTGTCTCCCGTTTTTAATCAATTTCCAATTTACATGAACATATGTAAGGCTATGATACCACAAATATACTTTTATTTTTCTTAAAAGTTAATTTCTAATATAGGTTTTTTATACTACTTTTGGGGTTTATGAAAAACAATTTGTTTCAGTTATAATAAACCGATTACGTGATATTTATATTTTTAGGAAATATCCTGTGGAATTTAATAGAAAATAGCTAAAGCATGAATTAACAGCAGTATAATTCAGTTTATATTAGGTTCAAAGTGACATGTCAAACTACTTATAGATTTTGCACCATTTTCGATTCTCCTATACTATTTCAGCTCCGTTTTTACCAATTCATTGCATTCACCAATTTATTTAGTACAAATTTTGTTTTACTAGACACTTACATATCATCCATCCTATCATTCCACAGAAAAAGGAATTGCCAGAGAGAAGCACTTTTATGATGGAATCAGACAATTTCTTTTTTTGTGGCTTGGCTTTACGCACAGTGCAAAATTCAGACTATTTCAGACTGTACAATTTTCCCATTCCATCTCTCCAGTCGAGTCAGAGTATTCAGTAGTCAGTAGCTTTTGGCTTGGCTTGTGCCATGCATATTAGATTTCGGCTTTTTTGCTGGAGTGGAGTTTGAGTTGAATGAATCCTTTCTCTTATTGTGACTTTTCTCCTGCTGCCGCTGACACCGAAGAAGAATATAAAATGATCGAGAGTAAGAGTGCACTGCACTAACATCCAGCCAGTATAGTACCGACAAATTGTTAGTTTACTGGAACATAAACCATAAAAACTTTTTTGTTTTCATCTTCATCTTCCCCCATATAATATATTTTTCCCAACTAATCTTCTGTAGACATCATCCTATCATCATTATATCATCTTACAAACAATTTTACATATGAGAAGAGAGAGTCGGAGGAGCAAAAAAATTAGATGAAGTTATATCCGTAATTTTTGCTAGACTCCCAGCACGGTACCGCACCGCACCAACCGACCGTTCTTCTTCTTCTCTCTTCTGGACTATTTTCCGGAGGCATATAATATATTTGTAATATAACATCATCCATAGACACGTTCCCAGAAAGAAAAAACAGAGTATGCATTTATAAGTTTGAATAAAGCCATTCCATTGTTCTCATCGTCATCATCATCATCAGCGTCATCTCCTTCTTTCCATTTTGCATCCACGGTTTTTGTTATATGCGATGGAATGGAATCATAATATCTTTGTTGCGTTGTTGCTGCTGTCGTAAAAAAAACGGGGAGAGCATCAAGAAGCCTATTGTTTTATAATTTGTCGAGTGCCAGCCATCTCGGATCACAATGGGCTCTTGAGAAATTAATGAGAGATAAAAAAGAAAGATGATGAGAGAGAACGAGGAGAAGGAGGAAGATATGGGATGGAATGGAGCCTCATATTCCTTTGAAGGTTGGCTTGCGTATGAAATAAGAAAATGAGAATGAGTAAATATGGCTCTGGGAGAAAAGTGTTTAGGTAGGCATGTATGAAATACTCCTATAGTAAAGTAAGTAGGAAGAAGAAGACAATAACGTCTGTAAAGTAACGTGTTTTTTTATTTCGTTTTTCTTTCTCTTTGGAAGAACAAATCAAAATTTATACCCTGTAGCCATCCATATCCATCTTCCCAAGAACTTTATGGCTGTATGAAATGAAGAGTTACGGTACACAACAATATTATATGGAGCCATGAACATACATAAACTTTTCATCAAGTTGTACACGAGCTAATATTTCATCCGAGCTGTCCATCATCAGCCTCATCTCATCATCAACATGATCGAACCAAACCAAAACCAAGCCATAATTGTCTTCACGAACTAACAACCTTCATGAAAATGATTTTTCATTATTTAACTTTTAACTTCCTCCCGGGTTTCTTTTCTCTTTGAAGGTATTATATTGTTTTTTGTAATAATTAGATGTGGACAAAAATGCTAACATTATTTGATGGTTTGTGCTTTGTCTTCCCGAAACGAAACCTTATCATGATGATAATGACGATGAAGATGCGGTTATTGTTAAGCACAAGCTCCAACTTTGGAAGCTTCTCCGAGGGCTCAGACTGGCAAGAGTCTTTTCTCCGCATTGCAATAATTATGGAAAATCTTGTCTCAAAAGACTTTTGGCTTGGTGGAGAGGAGATTGTCTCTGAATGTAAATGGTGCATTATTACAATTCCCTGTCAGTCGGCATCCTCATCGACGTAATCATTCCCCAATAATGGCAACTTGTGTAATCCGATTAGTTGTGGAGCAGACGCTCATTCATAAAAAAATCTTAAGTTTGCTTCAGTGTGTTGCAGGCAGACAGACATGGCATGAGTAAAAGTCTGCAAACTGAAGTGCACTTTGAATGGGTTGAACTTTTTTGTAAATGATATGATATGATTCATGCAATTATTCTGAAACAGTCTTCAATGCAAATTGCAATGTGAATTCAAAACAAATTTTCTCTTTCAAATCTCTCCTCTTAATTCATTCTTGATGTCCTGAGCAATTTAGCATTTTGCTGACTAAGCTGGCCAAAAAAAGGATAATTTTGACAGTATTATTTACAGAGGAGATTGAGGAGAGTGAGTTGGGTGTTGGGTGTTGGGTGTAGCCAGTGAAGGAAAAACTCTCGATGTTTTTGAAACTTGAAGGTTGAAAGAGCAACTTTGAAATATTCAGCTTGCATTAAATAAAAATATAATATGGCTAATGGCTCATTATATCCGTCATTGTAATAGCATTTACGTATATCCATATTTGATGCCGAAAATGCAGCGGGTCAGTCAATCTTCAAAAAAAAGTTAGCAAAGCAAAGCAAAGAGACTGGGTACTTGACTGATCGTGAGTGAGACTGTTATTAGTTGAGTTGAGTTCAAAATATGAAATAGCCCATCTTTGTTTGTCCAGGAATTTCTAAGGTGGGGTGGAGGTGGAGAGACTGACGTGAGTAATGGGATATTAAATGCTGTGATTTTCATCATGACGAGCATGTTCCTTGATGATATACGTAATTATGGCTAATGTCTTCAAAAATTTGAGTTTGGGGTACGCGCGTTATAGGTGTTGAGTTTTTTTATGGTTCATAAGTACTTTCAAAGGTTATAATGATATGATATGATATGATATGGTATTCTGGTCGACCAGAATCAACACGAGAATAAATGTAAGATCCGGGTTTGGGAATTGTAGAATATTCCCAAATATCTGTATATCCCCAAGAGTCATTTACTATTTTAGATTCAAACAGTTTTGTTTTTGATTCTAAAATGTAAAAAATGTAATTGTAATGAGGATGTATGAGAAAGTTTAAAAAAATTATTTCGGCAACTAAAAATATGTATATGTTGGACCCATACTGGAAATGGGAAATAAGCATACATTGAGTTCGAAGCCAATAATTAAATCTTGCAATTCTTCTTCGTACTTTATTTAAATAGATAGGATGGCTTCTCTCTAGCATTTTTGGTGATTTTGTATACAACCTTGCTTTGTACTATTTATGCGCATCCACATACCAGGTCTCCACGATAAAGACGATGATAATCATAATTTCGAAGTGATATTATGCCTAATCCTATCTATTTCTCAAGTAAAAGTTGTAGTGTAGTTGTACTGGATATTTACTTCACTCCTCCTCCCCCCAACTCTTCATCATTTCATGATAATCATAATCACCGTCTCTTCCCTACTTCCAGTCCATCATCTCATCTCTCAAAACATCTTGACAGCAAATCCTTTGTGAGGAGATCTATCTGGCCTGGCTGACCAGACCAGACCATCGACCAGACTGAGAGTTAGACAAGATTCCTGAGCTGGGAGAAAAAGAAGAAAGTGTTCAGGATTTAGGAAGAACAGCACCAGACATTATAGATCCCATCGTACATCGTATCGTGGATGAGGTTATAGATGAGAGGAGAAGGATCAGTATCATATCATAATATGCATCATACTTATCAATTTATCATATAAAAATCCCTCTCTGGAATCCACTTAACGCTTCCATATCAGAAAACGCTTAACCACCACTTGTGATATGAACTATGTGTAATTTTTATAGATATATATTTTGTTGTTGTTGTTTTTATCTCGGTAAATATTATCCTCACGTTGCATTGCATTGGACTGGACTCTTTATCCATAATTGCATTTAGCGAAAGAAGCTTTATCATACCCTATCATATCATATCAATAAAATCGTATTCTCTGAATTTGAAGCATTCAACTTTTAGGCCGAAGTCATAAAGCATTTCTCTATGAAGCTAGATAAGAAATGTACCGACCAAGCCAAGACGATTTCGAATAATATGACGATGATCATGATCCATTCCATAACTGGCCAGACAAGTCATCAGGAAAGCAGGAGAAGAATGAACATAAACAGGGAGAGAAAAGAGGCCCAGCCAAGCCAAGTCACTCATTCAACGAGTCAACATACCTGCACATTAGCCACCACATCACAACTCACATACCGACAAATCATAATTGCTGCCTGTGTGTGGATAAAATATTACACGATGATGATAAATGCCTTGCCTCTAAAAACATGCCTCAGATTGGTAGGTGAATGTCAGTTAGGTTCAGTTCAGGCTCAGGAGAGAGGAATTGAATAAAGAAAGTACCTGGTCCTAAGTTAATTTGAATTTGATTATTATGCCACGAACAGACATATTACATACTTAGACATTGCAAGTTGCTCTTCTGAAGCTTAGGACCTGTGATTTGTCCCAAAAATCTACAGGGGAATTTGTGACCCCCAGCAACCAGAGCAATGCCATTTCATATGACTGGACCACTCGTTGCAATGTAAATTTTTGTAAAAAAAATGTATTCATGTGATCATGAATTATTTCATCGTCCATTTCACCGTTTCATCCCTGCTTAATAAAAGTTACCCATGTTACATTTTCCACGGAAAATTTCCAGCAGAAATCACAAGCAGAAATATGTACTGCAAGCAGGCGCGTCGGAACCTAATTTTTTGAGGGGAGGAAACTGAACCGAGGGGGGGAAATTGATAGTATTTTTTAATATTTCAAGGTATTTTAAATACACTTATATGGAAAAACAATAGAATTTTCAAATCTCAGGGGGGGAATTTTCCCCCTCTTCCCCCCCGGGTGCGACGCCCCTGACTGCAAGCTATATCCCACAACTTGCAATGTCTAAGTATGTAATATGTCTGTTATGCCACGCCATGATGATGATGATGTGCACTATCCAGCCAGATTCTATGAAAATTAAAAGTGCTTCTTATTACTACCATTTACCTGGCCCATTATCAACTTCACAATCAACAATCATCATCAATGCAGAGGGGAATCAGAAGAAGAATGCCTTTTGAATGTACAATACTTCAAGTTGCGTATGGTATGGTTCCAAAATTCAATTCAACTCATCCAGTACCAGTTCCTGGCTTGGCTTGGCTCATGGCTGCTGACTGGATATGACTGAAGGGTTGAATGTTGAATCTGAATTGAAATTAATTTTTTCCTCTTCCTAATTTTTGTCGCTGACATGATCACACCGCTTCCCTGACAGGTTCCTTTATTGGAAGGCACACGTGTCATACACGAGGAGGAGTCCCATGAACAATTTGAATTCAACGGGGCTCTTGCTTGGCTTTGGCTTTGGCTTGAGCTTCAATTCAACACAAAAATCAGATATGATCTTCGGATATGATATGATATTTTCATGGAATCCTGGGACTCTGACGGTGTGATATGTGTGATGATGCGGATGATAAAGTTGATCATGATGAGTGTTTACTTACCACCAGAGTTAATATGGGTCCCTTATCCAGTAATTTATATTTTTTTCGAATGGGTTATGTTATGCTGGAGCTGTGAGAATTCATATAACTCGCTTAAATATTATTTTCAGGCGAGAACGAGAAGAGATTTTGCTTTCTTCCTTCCTCGGGCAATTTCATCCTCGTCCTCATCCTCTCATATCGTCAGTCAGACAGAAGTCCCATTGTTATTGACTGATTGTTGCATCCTATCATCGTACATAATAGGGAGATTAGAAAGATATGGGATGGATTGAAATTGAATGCATTTTGCTTGGCTTTGGATTGGATATGGATGCTGCAGCCTGCATCATGGCCATAAACCGTTTTAATGATTCTCTCTGGCAGCAATAAAGTCTGTGGATGTGATTAGCTTGCTATTTGCCATTATTGTACAAATAATGATATGCACCGCGTGAATATAATGCATTGCATTGTTGGGAATGTTGTTATCCGGACCTATTAAAAAATACGGAGAAGGAGCTCAGTCCTCTTCATTATCATCATGATATGATCATGCTCATAATCACCACCATCACACTCCTCGCATTCTACACATTCAATACTGATGGAGGTCTGGACCATGTCCATGATAGTGCATGTCATATTATTAATATGGTTTATTTTTAAGCTGTCAAATATGGAATAAGCCGTATTGAGAAAGGATTATGTTCATTTTTAGAGATTACAACCGACGTATATGTGTGTGCTTCCAGCTAGATTTAAACATTTGAAACCGTTCGTTCGGTCATTTCACTTCGATTTGAACTCAATATTTGAATCGATTTAGGTCCACACTGGAGAGAAAGTGTCACATTGTATATATCGTATAACCACAATATGCAAATTTTAAGCGTAGAGTATATGGCCATTCACTTTTTCCACGAGGCAATTTGCATATTGCAAGATAAATATGACTTATCAAACCGTGTAAAATGTTGGGTGACTGCGTGGTCTAGTGGCAAGGCGCTCGCATACAAAAGCTCTTTAAACTACTAGTAGTGTATGCAATGCCATGTCATACACTTAAAACTTGTGGAATGTTATATTTTGCAACAAACATTTACTCTTCAACGACGCCCCGGGCCCGCTTGGTAGTTCCGGGGCCTCTAAAAATAATACTGTTGGAACTTCCGTTCAATATCCTCTGCCGATGAGTTGTAGTTAGCGAGAGACCCAGGTTCGATTCCTGGCGCAGTCCAACTTTTTGCATCATCATCCATCAACTTATGGCAACTGCAGGAGACTCCACATCCATTAAAAGGCTCCTGCAAATTTAAACTTTCAAATATACTTCTCCATTTCATTCCAAATCTAATTCCAATTCTGTAAAAAAGCATAAGAAAATGAGACATCCAATAAAACTATTAGGCAGCAGTCACACATGCGTCCAATTCATAGTTACATCATTATCATCATGATCATCATTATTATGAAAAAGTTTATTGCTCTGAACTCTGCTCAGTCAGTCATGGTCCCGGTCCCAATTGTTTTGATCATTTTTCGCTCCCATCCTTCCACACACACGTCAAGTTACACAAAGCTGATATGATATGATGCAATCCAAATCCAAGTCAAGCATATTATAGATTTTTTTTGGTGTGATGGGGGCTGGCACGTACCGTCGTTTTGAATAATTCCTTCTATTTTGTGAAACGTGGGGTTGTCCAAAAGGTGATATGAAATCGCTCCATCCTCACTTTTGGACTCAGCGATTTTGACCTGCCAAAAAACTACCCAACTACATATACAGATAAAGAACGAGCATGTACACTTCTTTAATAAAATATTTTAAAACGAAGGCCATCATTATTTTTCTATATTCCGAAGAATCCGCACTTATGATGAAGAATGAAGAAAGGTAGATTTTTGACTTTTTGAAAATGAGCTGCGGCAGCAACCGTCCATTCCATTTACAAGGGAAGATAGAAACATAACAATAATATAATTTGTAAACACGTCCATTATATTAGGACATATAAAATGTTTTTTTGATAATGATTAGATGACGGCTCCATGCATAGATCATCATTATAAAAGGACTGACGGAGAAGAAAAAACCGAATTCATAAATTCATACTGCACTCATCTCTCACCTTCCTCATCCTCCTCCTATATAAGATGAGATGAGATGGTACAATAGATCACTTCTCTTAGCTTATATTTTTTTCTCTGCCCATCTCCCCTGTCAAAAACCTTTAATTCATGATGAGCAGCCAGCTCCCATATATGGGCAAACAGAAGGTGGCTACATTGCAATAAAGCAGGAATAATAACCCCTGTTAACATTTTTACTCTCTCGGTGGAGGATTGAGAGAAGCCAACTAAACAACCCAACACAAAAGAGTCATTTTGATTTTGATCGTTTCAATCTCTCCCCCTTTCTATATTTCTTTCTCTCATCGTCAGAGATTTTTTTGCTCACATTCAAATCATCTTTCTTCATGATCAAAGCAAAGATTCGAGCTTGGCAATAACGAAGGGATGAAATGAAACTAGCCAGAGAAATATTATATAAGATTGGGAGATAGCATACATCACTGAAGAAATTACATTTACATGTAATAAAATATTAAATAAAATACCGGCAGTACGCATACGGACATATGGACATGGACAGTACAGCACAACAAATTATGCTTCAAGCAGTAAATAAGAAATAATAGATAGATGGTTAGAGAAGACTTAAATTAAACTCGTTGCATATGGCATTGACATTGGCTTGGACTTGGAAGGAACGAAACTAGCAACTAAAAAAATTAGGAATGAGATGAGATGAGCGATTCATTATACTCCTTGTTTATTTATGATTATCAAAAGATACAATCCAAATACAGGAGCTGGGGACGAGAGACAAAACGGTTTTTGTTTTCGGTGCATTGGATTGAAATACCTTTTAAATTGGATGGGGGAGCACATGGACTCTTCACTTCATGTTTGTGTCCGTGGATCATATCATGTTGCATCGCATCCATTAATACTGGTACCCGCTTGCGTTCAATTTAGGTTTCAATTCAATTTAAGCCCCCATTTTGAAACACTGATTATTTGAAAGTAAAATAAAGAAGGAATGATCTCCGCTGACGTTACGTAACATTACCTAAAATTAGATTGAAAGGAACCTGTATAAAAAATTAATTTAATAAGAGAAAGAAGGAATTTACGAGTTAAAAATAAAGTTTAGGCATGAGCAGACTTACATATTGCTTGATCTCTTGTAAAATGTATCTTAAAATTAGTAAAGGAATTTCAATGAAAAAATATAAATAATCGCAAAATAACAGGAACAAAAAGAGGCTTGGTCATTTTTAGTACACTTTACTAAGCTGAAGTATTTGTGAAGGCACAACCTTGCCCAAAAGCATGAGCATGAGCACATATATTACATCCCCTCACATATCTTAAATCAAAAGATGATAAAGCATCATGCAACTTTGGAAGAAATAAATAAAAGAAAAGTAGGAGGAGAGGAAGGAAAGGAAGCCAAGAACAACCCAGGACAAGACATCACGTTCAATGTTCTCTGATGGGGCGAGTGTTTGTTGCTCACTCCACTTGAATTGCTTAAGTATAAATATTTTTGCATTGTGTAATGTAATGTGATTGAGATTGCATCAGCTAACCAATATATTATAATGTAATTACAATACATTATGATTCATCCTTCACCTTCATCATCGTCATCATGTTCATGATCATCTCTCTCTCTATCCATAAGAAACAACATAACATAACACATTACCCATTCTCCCCTTTTTTGTTCTCCTGATAAATGCCCTGCCTTCTCTCATTAGGCTTAAGATGGATTATTTCAGATAAGGTGACGTACTTTTTTATTATTCCATTCTCACTTCGTTTCCCTCGCCTTTTATGCAGATTGTAACAAGTTGGTTGGATATGGATTGGGAGGAAGATAATCTGAAGAAGAAAAATTCAGAGAACGGGTCGCCGGCCTCCCTGTCCATTGTATGGCCTGATACTGTAACTTATCTCTAGATAGTTTGGCTTTGGCTTAATTTGTTGCTGTTACTTTGCATAATGTAAATGTAATATTAATATTGCATAAGTTAATATATAAAATATATAAATATATTTTAAAGTAAAAAGCAAAAATTATTATTATTTTACTATGAAGGTCCCAAACCCTCTTGCCTTGGCTTGTACTCCAACAAGATCAACAAATCATTTGCTGAACAAGAACAACCTACATTAAACTAACGTAAATTCGTGAACCGTATATCATCTCTCGTAGAAAAATTATTATTATGTACGAAGTTGTTTGCTTGAATAGAGATTGTTTAGATAGTATAGCTCCTCCATCCATGTATCATGTATGGGTGGTGGTGGTGGGAGGGTGGAAACCGAAAAAGTAGCTTGGAGGCATCTACAAGAGAAGAAGAGGTTGGTTTGGAGTTTTGGGACGGAAGAGAAGAACTCAACTTTCATGAGTCTTTGCATTTTTCATGACACTCTGCTCATACCGAAGTATGAGATGAATGTATTTAGCATAGTCCTGCTAAAGAGGAGAGAAATTATTAGATTTGAGGATTTGATACTTGAGGCAGCGAAAAAAAATATATAAAAGCAATAAAAAATTGTGTGGATGTTCCCTGTCCTGTTCTTTTCCTATTTGGTAATATTGAATTTGAATTCTTTCTTTCTCTCCTTCCTCCACAATTCACTTCACTGGCCATGAGAGTAAAGCCCATTTTTTAGAAACTTGTCTACATGAACATTCACTTAAAAATGTATTTAACAAAGTGGTCAAATTTGGAATTAAATTGTGTAAGTGAAAAAGATGACTACTACCACTTTGACCATGGATGTGTCTCTACCTTAAAGTTTTCCTTCTTCGTCATCATCATCATCAAAAAACATTTTGTCTGCTTTTTCTTCCCTAGAAAAAATGTGGCTTTTACTCTTGAATTCATGAGTTGGAGGTGTAATGTGTAATGTGTGGGGCTACAAGCATATAAAATTCCAGATTTTACTTTCTTGATTATGATCCATCACACACCTCTTCAACACGACAAGGAGGTGAGGGAGGGGACGGTTGATTAGGATTTTGCATTTTCAATAAGAAAAACACAATTTCTGTTTTGTGAAAATGTAGAAAAACAAAATGGAATGATGCTTGTAGTTTTAAAATGAAAAAAATTTTTTGCTGGCAGTCCCGAATAATATGTCAAATTACATCTGCCTACCTGTTGGATCCTCCTGTGGACCATCGTCCTTCTATCTCAAATCTACATACTTAATCTACCTTCCCATGGGCTCCTTTCCTACTTTAAAGAAAAAAAGTTTTTAAAAATTCTAAAATAAATTTTATTTTACATCTTCTCCCGATGGAAAGCATGTACCTACCTATGTTGGACTTGCTCATTGCTCATGCCATGATCAATGTGTAATATAATGAAATAGTCGAGGTTCATCTTTCTATCTAAGGATGAGGGAGAAGTTTGACTTTGACTGGGTAAGATTCAGCTTTCTTCAAACTTTTTACCTTTCGGACCAGACCAGACACTTTTTATAGTTTGTTGTAGCAAAAGCTGTTAATAAGTGTTGTTGTTGGTGTTGTTGATCGGTTGATGGTGATGTTAATGACGGAGATCAAACTGATGATTACATGGTAATTGTACTACTGCAATTGATGCTTGCTCGCTGGGTTCGATTGGGGCGGGTGAATCCCTCTGTACTCTGTGCAAAGTGTAAACTTGCCAGAAAGAAGTTATGGAAATATTGCCGATGCCATCATCATATCATCATCCACTCAACTCTTTGATGTATGTGGGGAAAATGATTAAGGCTATTTGCAAATTCTCACGTTTGCAATTTTCAATGGCAAATATTTGGCAGCTCTGCGGATTTGCATTCTTTTGCAATAAAACATGAGAAAAATGCGAATATATTTTCCTGGCAAAGTATAATTTACGGAAAATAATGTAACGCCTACCTATTTTGATGTTGAAATTATTACAGGGAGGGCAGGATGTGTCTGCATTCGCATTATTTTATGGATTTACAAAAATAGCAAAATTCGAGTTAAATTTCTCCAACATGTAAGCATACAGTTTCGGGACAATAATGACATGAATGTATTGGCTAGGTAGTCGATTATTGATAAAAAATATTTTGTTTTAGGCATAACCTCCACCATTACCAATCGACTATCGATCAAAAACTGTGGCGAGGACTGCCGATAAAATGCATAATTATTACATAACTAAAAAAAATAGGGCATTCTCCAACAGAAAGTCAGGAATGTGGATAATTATATGACTAGCTGGTCAAGTCCAACCGTACGAGAAAAAGTAGTAAAAAAACAAAATATTCAGTCAAAATAAACTCAAATTATAAACATTTTACCCCTACAACAACACAATCAATACATCTGAGGGAAAACACGGACAAATCTACACGAAAATTATTGCAGAGATTTTGATATTTGATTTCTAAGTACGTTGAACCATTTCATATGATATCTGCCCCACACTTCCTCTGCTTAAGTTATTCTCACAGTTTCCGAAAATAGACTTGTCAGTGAGATGGCTCCTCATCATCATCATCCATTGTTATCCATTTATATCTGTCTTGGCTGATTATGGACAGGTTGTCCTAATATTATATACAAAAATAGATCATGTTCAACTAACATCCAATTTAACACGTTACATTCTCCAAAAGGTGTGATCCAGCTTGTTTCAACATGAAAATAAAAATGCGGATGGCCTTTTAGGCAGATATGGCTTTAGGCATCATCGTCTTCGTTCGTTTTGTACATATTTTGTTCGTACACATGTATCTTGATGAATGATTTGATATGATATGATATCTCCTCTCCCTTTGTTTTACAATCAGCTCCAGTTTCATGGGCATAAACCTGATTAGGGGGCAGTCGAGTCGAATGAGTTCAACTTTCAACTCCAGTCCATGCAAAGCTGGACTGGGGAAATAAAAACCTGATTATTTCCATCACATTAACATAGCATCATCACATCGTGTGGTTTTTAACTAGACAAGACCTCTTTACCATAATTATTAATTCCGCCTCCTTTTCTCCCTCTCCCCCTCTGTCCTTGTGCTCGTTCTCGTTGTGATGAGATGATTTTTTGACTCCTTGCTTGGGGAACTTGATACCTCATTTCAAAGTTACCTAATCATAATCATATGCACATTAGCCAGTCAGTGTGAAAGTCTCAACTCATTTGATAAAGCAGGGCAAACTGATTGACTTTTCCTCTACCGTTTTAAACCAATCCGATACAGTAATACTTCTTGTTTTTCTTTCTTAAAGAATTCAACTTGGTAGCCACATTACTGCACATTATTGCTACTTATCATTCCTTCGATAACAACAGATCCAATTTATATAAGATTTTTTAGCCCATTTAAGTAGCTAAATCATAATCGAAAATCGAATCCAACCACAAAGTATTGGAGAGCAGCGTAATCAGTAATCATGACCATCTTACTGTTTTTGTCCAATATCATTAAAGTCATCAGAGAAATAGTCACATTACATGATTGTGTACTGTACATTTCTTCAAAGAAAATAAGCTATTTTTCTATCTCTAAACCTGACTGATAGACTGATGTAGATAGTCCATTTATATCTACCTAGTTTACTTTTCGTCACTGCATTCTCAAACATAATCCATTATTATCTGCAATGTGCAATGATGAGATTACCACATCAACACCGGTCTGGTCTGGTCACGCTACTCCCCCCAACCAGCCCCAGTTTGTAGTTTCTACCTGCTTCATTGTTTTCAATAATCTTGACTCTTGAAGATCTAGTTAGTTCTCTCTTTTTATTGTCCAATTTTGAAATAATTTTCTCCCCCTGCTTAACCTTTCTCATTTTTCCTTGTGTAGGTTTAGTTTTTTTTATCACAGGGGAAAAATGTAAATGATGCAATTGCAATAATACAATACATATCATTAGTCCGGCTCGGTTGTAACGTTTTGTGTAACATGAGCTTGCTCTCATCACCCACACGATAAATGTCTGCCTGAGTGAGTCCATTCCATATCATATCACAGAAAACGAAGAAGGCGACGACAACATTACAAACAAATAAAAAATCACGACGAACAACTTGACTTTCAGCGAGACCAAAAAAAAAGTTAAAGAGAACCGGAGCTGGCTTTGGCTCTGGCTCTGGCTCTGGGTCTAGTTCCCGATTATATTATGTTGATGTACCTATGTTAGTGATGAAAAAACCAGGCATTATTTGTTATTACACAAGAATATCTTAACTGGAACAAGTTACTTAACATGCACATCCCATGTCTACAAACTAGAGATGGATGAAAAGGAGAGCAAAAAAATATATTCTCAATTCCCATTTCATTTTTCTATTTACAATTTTTTTATTACATTACATACCATGATACATATTACAAGAGCCTTTTGAAAAACCGGAGCAGGAGAGGAAACAAAAACAACAAAACAGTCTCCGAGAGAGAGAGAGAGAGAAAATGAATAGGAAGCTCATTACAAAGTCATACATAATCATAAAATATGCATGGAATAATATGCTCGTATCATCATCATTGCAATAGATCATCCACATGGGTATAACCACAGGGGAAAATTTTCTCCTCCTTTTAAACTATCATCCGAGTGTAATTTTTCATCTGGGGAAATAAAAGGTGGATCCCTCGTATATGAAATACGATGAAATATAAAGAGGGAAAAAAGTTGAAAAATTGGTTGGTTTTGTTTGCTGTCCCAGTCGGTGTGTGATGGAAGGAGAGAAATTGCTCCGCTTCCCTTCATGAAGTGTTGCAGGTCCTTGTTGAGAAAATGAGTAGCTGATTATGGTGATGTTGATGACGGGTAATCAGAATAATGATCGGTCGCAATCGCAATCGCAAGGTTGTTCTGTGTGTTTTGGAAAGAGGCCGATCTTTTGAGGTTTGACTTTTTAACATGGGCTCAATTTATATTGCCTACTTACTAGAAATAAAAAATATCTTATTTGGATTTTTTTCGATGGAGTGGACTTTATCGGTGGAATGGATGAAGGAGGACATGTAGAATGTCAGGGGTAATGAAAATCCAAAATCTACATTAGACAATACCTGTTCAACATCAACATGTAAAATAGATTTGCTTCTAGTCTTCTAGTTTCTGATTGGGTTTAATGTGGATTTTCCCTCAAAATGGGATAAATTATGATTATGATGATACTTATTATGATGGTTTTACAAAACCCTTTCATATCAGTTCATTATCACCAAGTCTAATAACCGGGAAAAAAATGTTGAATTTACAGGGGGGAAAATTGTAGAATTTTCAACAACGGGAACTAATAAGCTTTTCATATTATCTAATTGGGGGAAGGTGGGAACTGGGAAGGAAAAGGATTTGATTTGGGTTGGGATGAGAAGGAGGAAGATTTCGAATGATTGGACCATGTCAATTTTTTTTCCTCACATCAAATCTCAGACTGACCACTAGCCATATACCCTCAAATCCTCCCATCATCATCCTCAACAAATATGTTAACGATGCTGATGACTTATGATGAGGGATGTAAATAGCATGCAATCAAAGTCATCATTGCAATCCAATCCGAATTCCACAGTTCCTAAGTACAAGTAAATATACTTTGTCTAGTTGAACATTATGGCTAAAGATGTTTTAGTGGGTAAGTGCATTTCATTTTCTAAAGTACATGTGATGCGTATTAAATAAGTACATTCTTTCAACAATGTAGTGTAATGTAGCATCAAAATCAAAATAATTTTCTTTAAATAAGGGGATAAAAAGTTAATATTTGAAAATGTTTTTTCAGAGGAATTTCACAGCATCAGCGAGGAAAGTGGTTTTGTGGTGGATAAAATATTTTTCATGTGTGGATGGCTTCGGTTGGATTTGGATGGATACCCTTTTATCGGTATAATATGTTAACAATCATGATCATGAAGAGATTTGAAGATAGCATCATAGTAAAAGTTCCCTTCAAAGTAGTTTTCTTGTCTTGTTTAGCAAAATGGACAAAACATGAGCCTCTGAGCCTGATGGACAAGAGGAAGCCAACAAGAAAAAGGTGGTTTTTAGCCCCGGCCAATGGAGAAATAATGTTTTAGAATTGCTAAAAAGCCTCGTTTTCAATCCATATTTTTTTTGCTTGTTGAGATAACGAGCTCCTTCCTTGAAACATTTCTAACAAGCTGAATTAAACTGTTGTTGGGGAGCTTTTTATCATAATAGCATCATGGCTGGGCTTCTTCCTTTCAATATGGCTACTTTCGTGTTACTATCTAGTACTGCTTGGTTAAGGGAAAGGTGACTTGATATGTGCCGTGCCAGAATTGACTGACTGACTAGCGACGACCAGCAAGAGAGCCAGCAAAATTGAGTGAAAAATGAATGAGTAATGATATGATGATGGTCAGAAGGATGAGGGATGATTATGGGGAAAATGGACTATAATTAGGTAAATATTCAATGTGACGCAAGCTATCCCTACTTTTAGTATGGCTTGATTTTTTAGCATGCTACACTGTTCGGTCTGATTGCACCTTTTAAGCTAGTTTATTTACTTTGTGAAACAAGTGTAGAAAATGTTAAAAAGGGAATTTACTAAAGTCCACTTTTTTTCAGGTAAAGTCTTTATTGCAATTTGTCTACACATTAACCATTGTTTACTTTACCAGTTTACTCAAGATCTCAATATTCAATGTTGGTCAAATTCAGTTTCCGATGCTTCGTTGGACGAATATTGTTTATATATTGAAATGTTCTCCTGTTCCATTGTCGGTCATAGTCCAATCCATACCTTCCCATTGTTCCCCCCATTGTCACCACTTATCAGAAACGCAGAGAATCATTGAACTGATGTGATGGGAGTGATGATGCCCGGTCATGGGTAGAATGAGGCATTGTTTACTTTACCATTTTACTCAAGATGCAAATTATTTCTCTGTAAAATATATGAAATGTAAAGTGCACCTTTCCCACTAACTGGTGCATACTGATTGATGGTAATAGCCCAAAACAGAAAAGGATAGATTTTTACTCAGTTTTACAATCTGGAATACATTTTCCTCTTATAATGACAATGATAGAATCCATAATGGTTTCTAAAATGCAAACTAGCAAGAAAACTATTATGATTATCTCTCTTCTGACCAGAGGAATCTAAACCAAACGAAACCACATTCACGCATGTCATAATCCCATATCAGCCCTGAATTCAGGTTTCCCTAATACAAAAGATCATATCATCATCAAAATTATCATCAGTCTGCATACCCAACTAGCTTTTTTAGGCTCCCCTCGATAAGATCACAATTGCAACAAGATATGTTGATTACCGGAATGGTTATTGAGACGTTTCAAAGTACCCATATGGGATATGGATTTAAGGTTGTGGGTCAAAGTCATTGGGAAGAGTAGAAGAAGGAGAGAGAAAAAAGAACACAAGGAAGAAGAGGAATAAGTACAGATGAGAATGATGATAATGATAGTAATCTTTATCAGACTCAAACTCCGACTCAA
>JAQIXQ010000928.1:0-19309 GCA_034700485.1 Pseudosinella alba
ATCATTTTTATGAAAAGAGAGTGTGTTAACAGTTCACTGATTGTGGCCTACAATCATGTGAGCTGTGAACACAACAAATTGGACATCCCGCCCAGTTGACGGGACAAGCCGAAGTCACCCACTTTGGCAATGAAGTTGTTGGTCATAAATACATTTCTTATGGCCAGGTCCCCATGGATGACCTTCTTGCTGTGGATATATTCTAACCCTTTCGCAATGTCATGGGTCCACAGGAATAGGTCGAGAGTGGAGAATTCCCACCCGGAAGCCTTTCTGGTTAAAATGCGCCGGTTTCCCATGGCATCGCCCATATCTCCAACCAAATTAATATACGACGGCCCTTCCCTATTTTCGGTTTCTTCCATCATTCCTTCCTTGTAATATCCGAACATGACCTTATTCACAAAGTGCCCTTTGTTCTTCACCAGAAACTGGTCCAGACTTCCATTATGGCAGAATTCCAGAGCGATGAGCAACTCCCGCTTCCGGATATTCTGCGTCAGAGCCCCAACTAAACTGACGATGTTCTCGTGTTGCCCCAAATGGGCCATGACCTTCACCTCGGAGAGGATCCCTTTGAAGCTGGTTACATCCACATCCTTCTTGATTGTCTTGACTGCGACAAGCACTTCATCCTGATCTGTTTCACTCCCCAAGTTGATGTAGATGGCCAACACATTACTCGTTCTCATTTTGCCTTCTAGAACAACCCCAAACTGCCCCGAGCCGAGGACCTTGGTATAATCTGAGAAGAAACAAAAAACTCAACTTGTTAGTCAACCAAAACGATTGCCAAATTAAGTTAGCTTATTCCACTCACCAACTGCTAGCATCCCCTCTTCAATCTCGAATTTCTGGTCGTATGCCAGGGCATCAATGGCAAACTGATTGTCTAGATAGTCCCGTTCATCATTGGCCTTTGCTAGTTCCGGCTTCCCCTTTAAAAATTCCTGCACCTCTGTCTCCGTCAGCAGACGTAGGGTTTGGCGCTGTCTAATAATGATTATGACCAGTCGACCGATGACGGACGCGACAAGGACAAAAAGAAGCAATCCTCCAAACACAATCCATGCTCCTGACAAGCCGGGCGGATCTGAATCGTAAAATCGTAAATATTTTTGGTAGTTATAAGTTATAAGAGCAGAAGTTATCTAATTTAAAATTATATTACCAGCTCGAATCCTGTAAGTTTGGGAGTGGTTCCCAAGAAAGGACGAAATTTTACACGTATACTTCCCAGAAGATGTCCTTCCAATTTCCTTCATCTTCAAAATGCTCCAGAAGGGGAGAGTCTCCACTGCGAGGTAGGTATCATTTGGTGCCTCCCAACTGATCTGGGGCTCCGGCCTCCCCCTAAAATTACAATGGATGGAGCGATTCTCCTGTCCAATTGTGAACTGTTCATTTGTGTCTGCGCCTAGTGAAGTAACCTCTGGATCCTCCCCTTCCTCAACAAGAAACGAGAGGGATGCATTCACCCACTGGGTCGAGTTCCAAACCGGCCCAAAACAATAAATTTTATGGGGACCCAGTTTCCTTATTTGTACTGTAGTTTCGGTATAATAAGTTCCAAGGCGCTTTGCTTTCCATGTCCCATTGCAACCGCGGTAGCCATTCAATGTCTCCGCCTCGGTTTCACATGGTCTTATATCGACCCCTTCAATATAATCCATGACCCCACCGGGGCCACTAACACCAATCCAAGATCCGAGAGAGAAGTAAAATCTAGAGTACTCACATTTCACCAATATATCCTCCCCCAAATAGACATTCTCCTGGATGGGGTGAATATAAATCATGTGGGATGGGTGGGCTTCATCCCAGGAGAAAACTAGACGGAGAAAATTGTCATGAAATTTTGCCAAAAATGTATTTCCACTTGAGATGTTTTACATTACCCCTTCTTACAGATTGGGGGTCCTTCCACATCCCGATTTTTCCAGTGACCTTTGAACACCCCGAAAAAGTAGAACTGGGCTAAAGCCGGACCAAAGTTTTTGCAGAGGATGAGCCCAGGGAAGAAGGCAGCATTTCCGGAAGTGCAGTTTGAGTGACTAGTCTCCTCCCTTATTTCCAGACAATCTTTTCCCTGTTGGAAAATAAAATCAAATAGGTAATTTTCCTCAAATTTATTTTGTAATCGACTATTAATCTTGTCCAGCAGAAAGTACCATTTGTTGCCTCTTGAGCATGCTATTGCACTGTATGGGTGTGCTGCATTGCTGGAAATCGAGTTTCAGTCCGTTTCCCTGCATTTGTGGTTCCACACATTCCCAGCATGGTCTCCTGGTCCGAGGATTATATTCCATACGGACCAACGCCCTTTTGCAATTCCTAAGCTTATCTGGTTGGGTTCTCCCCATCCTCTCCTCCTCCTCACCGCCAACTTCCACCAAAAGAATGTCAAATTCATTCCGTTCCCTCATGAATACATGTCGATGATAAGCCGGGTTATCTGTCCCGGCTGCTTTGCAAGTGAAGTTGGATAAAGCTAATAGTTGACCACTGTACTCGAGCAGGAGCGTAGCGCTATAATTGTACGACTTCGGGTCTTCAAAGTTCCCCACAGTTCTGTAGGTATCCGCCACTTTGACCTTCTCCGAGATCCCATTATCCCTTCGGTCATAATGAAATATCCACTCGATTGGGTAGCTTGCGTTGCAGACCAGCTCAAACAGTGCGTTGAAGTTGGACATGACGACCAACGTCTCATTTGCAAACTCGTACTGATCGTAACCCTCATAATTTATTACTATTTGAGGGGGTGAAGCACTCATATAACTTGACTGGGCTATGATCCCCCGGTATAGTATTAAAACATGGACTATACAAAACGATAGAAACATTTTTGCCAACTCAAGTTGCAAAAACCTGATTCACATCAACCCAACCTGTTGAGATTGAAAAAAAATACTAATGACAATCCAAGTTGTTAAGCGGGGCAAACGCTTAAAACCAGTTTTCCCCCACCACAAAGTGACTTTGTCTTACCAAGAAACCAAATCGAAGTATTACTAAGAAAATCAGTTCCTAAAAATATTGTCACATGCATCGTTTTTCCTATATATAAGGCTCTTGTTTGTCCACCAAATGACAGTGACTTGGTGAGAGCGGAAGACAGAAGAATTGACGGAAAATTATTCATCCTGAGGTAAAAAGTTTCCTGCAAACTTGGAACTCAACAATTTATTTTTTCTGAACGGGCCAGAGGAATAAGTGCAGTGAGTCAAAGTACATTTTATGGTTTCCCCAAGTAAATTGTTATTTATTTTGTGCATAATTGATTTTGATGTTAGAATTTTTTTAAAAAGATGTTGTGGTTAAGCCTGGATCGTCCACTCGTTTTCCTCGTGCTGTTGATTACAACACTATCCGCTTTGGCAATGTGCACTGCGGACTCTGCTGTTCACAGTATGCCAAACAGTCGCTGCTGGTGCAACAAGAATGGGAAATGCTATGATGATGATGAGTACACTTGCATGTGCTGCGACAACCGTCTAAGACCGTAAGTATGGTTTAGGGATGGATGACTGGATTGTTTAGTAAGTATAATCTGAAATTATCTCACATTGTACGTTTACTTTGAGCATTAATGTATTGCAATTTTCATTAACTTTTTTTCTAGCCCACCACCACCTCCTTGAGTGAGCAAACTAAAATGTATGTATTCTGATGATGATGATGATGATGAGAAACTAATTATTATGAAGTTGTGCTGAACAGACTTAAATCGTAATATTAACAATTTCATTTCCCACATTTTATAGCCTTAATATTTGTACCACGTACGACAAAGTACTATGCAATTACCGTTTTGTAATTACTATTATACTATGTAATTCTTTTCTATGACGGATCTGATTATTGAATTTGCATGCATGTGTCTGAATATTAAAAATAAATATTACGTTATGCCTATATGACAGAAAACCAAAAAAAAAAAATCACACTACGTCGGTATTAACGTGTTTGATTGCCCCTCCTCGCGTCTTCTTCATCATTTGCGGTTTCATATAAGTTTGATAATCTTTATAATTGTATAATTAATATATATGTCAATATGTCAACATAAATTACAAATGACGCCACCACTTCATATCATGAGTTCACTCTTAAATTGAAAATCTTTAAATTTTAGCTTATTGATTGTTACGTCTGTCCTGTTTGTCAATCCCTACTATTCCCTACTTTCCACAAGACATGGACTCTAACAAATTCATAACAAGTCATTTTTGTATTGAATTGTGTTTGTGAAGGAATCGATTTACGTATTATGAGTGGCCCAGCTTATGAGGCCAAAACAGGCTAAATGTACTATAGAAAACATGTCTTGAAAATTACTAAATGTGGAATGACATAATGTCCTCGTCAAGAATTATGCACTAGCGGTAGGTGTCACACAAAAACTAGTGTTGTAATTTTTCCCTGTGAGGACATAATTAAATGATAAAAAAGCGATTTAAAGCCATTATTCACTACTAGTCACCATCATTTCTACTTCCATTGCAACGCTGACCATGTGAGACGAGTTAAAAGATACAGATACATGCTCATGCTAATGGTAAGCTGGAAGTAAAATTGATCTTGTTCATAAATGCTACCAGATTATATACTTTTTAAATGGGTAAAGTAATAAGCAACGGATAAATAAGCAGAGAACTAGTGGTCAAAATATTCAGCACTATAATTAATAGGAAGGAATGAGACATGCAAAGGCTTGTATGAATATGAGATGGATTACGGATTACGTGGCTTGTTTATGTTTGTACCTATGTTGACAAGCATGTTTTGTCACCGCTACATTTCTCAGGCGTGGTTTGTGTAAGAGACAATGAAAATTCTATGAATGAAGAATATCAGGGTATAAAGTACTTGCTATTAGTTACTTAATTGCTAACCGGATGCATGGCTTGGCTGCCAATTTTCCAGACGTTTAATTCTCTGCTTATAGGAAATTTAAATTAATTGAGCAGATCTACCATGAAGGAACATGTTATCCAGTCAGCGGAATAAAATGTGTTGCTGCGCTATTTAGAACAAATTATTGTACTTTAGTATAAGTACCCTCAATCGTTTATAACCACCCATATGAAAACTTTAAAAGCTTAATCTGTAGTCGATCTAAATTCTAAACGATAGCATATATAATTGATAACTATTTATCAAGTTTACAGGTAATTATCTTTTCTCATGGTAGCAACCACTCGCCCTTGGTGCGCTAGACAGCGAACGATTAACTCACCTGGTAGAAATGGATATGCCTATAATCTATATCAATTAACTTGCCGTTGAAGGGAGGCCTCCAACTAGCAGCAAGTCTCATTCATTTACAATTATAGCCAGGAAGTGGAAAAATTATATTATTATACACCCTAAATATGATTAAATGGTTGGCTATATTTACCGGTCAACACCATAATTCTAAAAATCCTGGAGCAAATTGAGGATTCCATTTCGAATCTTCTCATCAACTGAAGGAAATCTTACTTATGTAGCATGGAAACACAACGTGACAATCATTTCATGTGTGGTTTGTGAATTGCATATTTTGGTAGCCCATTAATTGAGACTTCCCAGTTTTTTTTAAAAATTTATTAAATCTTCACTTTGTTTTTGGTTTACTCAATTAGTCATATTGGAGTTATAATTTACAAATTAAATTAGATAAATAATGCGATTTAATAAGTCTGGTAATTTCGACTAAATTCATTTTACCCCTTACCTCCAACGGGATGTTAGTTCAGGTGCATGATAACGAAAAGGAAATCAATTTGTGTCATTTTGTAATTGGCAAAATACATTATAACGCTAGGATAATTGCTCAACATAGAAAGGGTTAGCAGCAGCTACTAGTTGGCTTAACCATCCGGACCTTAATTTGGATCTGGATCCATATCCCTTGCCCTCTGATCTTCATCTGGACTCTGGTATTCATAAATAACAAGATTTGGATCATCTGGATCCATTTGACCTTCTGGGGGAGCTTGTCGAGCTACACGCCGAAGTATGGTTTCCTCTGCGACCCCTTGCAATGACCCATCCACCGGTGTGAGCGACGGAGTTGGATGGCCATCGGCGTTAACAATGAGCAGTAATGCAATGCTTAATGTTGCCACCGCAACAATTGAATTGGATATCGCCTTCATCTAAATACAATAAAAAACTTCAGTAAAATGACACATGTTTTAAGTTACATCTTTGTTCTCATGTCTTAAATTGTGTTTTTTACCTTCTCTAACTCCACTGAGTTGACTTCAATAGTCCCGCAAGGCTTGTAAACAAAATAGGGAATGCTTTCAGCTTCTGATTCAACAGGACCGAGTGTGTTCGATGACTGGAGCACTGACCCATTCCAGCTATTTATTTATATAGTTTGCAGAATGCTGCTGCAGATACCGAACCAAATAAATTTCCAATTGCATAGTTTATACGCACGGCCCACTTTTTATAATCTCTCCCATGCGTGCGTAAATGCTAATAGCCGATAACTAAATAACTTTGGTGGATTATTTTTCACCGAAGGATGTTTTCCAATATATCCCATATTAATCGATGGATGAGGAGTGGTGGTATTTTAGCAGATGGGCGCAGGAATCAATAAAGAAACCAGTGTTTAAAGTAGATAATTTCCCCTAATTAGTTAACTACATATTAACTTGTACATATTATTTACTAATTGCATGCTTAACCTGCCCCTTGCTAAAAATAAAACTAACAATCGTCATTGTATGCTTGTGTCAGAATTTTCCAATTTGCACACATGGCACATAGTTTCGCTAAATTCCAAAATATATTTTATACTCACATTCAGATAGGCATGGTTTGATGCCCATGCAACAATGAAAATTCGGCTTGTCGGCCGATTTTCCAGACGTTCAAGTTTCTGCTTATAAGAAACTCAAATTAATTGAGCTGATCTACCATGAAGAAACATGTTATCAAGTCAGCGAATCCAAAATTGCTGCCAATAAATAATAATACTTTAGTATAAGTTCCCCGTCCTGTTTATAACCAGTTATGGGAACTTCAAAGCGTTATGTATAGCCTTGTTATAACATGGATAGAAGATCTAAACTTTAAAAGTTAGTATGCATAATTGATAACCATTTAGCTAGTCTACAGGTAATAATTATCTTTCTTCATGGTAGCTTACCACTCGCCTTTAGTTGCTGTGCTTGACAGAGTACAATTAACTCTGGTGGTAGAAACGTCTAAACCTATATTATTTTATCCTCCCTTTGGAGGGTAGTCTCTAATGGCAAGTAGCACCGTTTTTGCCATTATATGATGATCACACAATTATGAGTGAAATTACAGTCTGCTCATTTCCTTTCCTCTCTTTAATAGCCACACATGAAAAACTAACATTGCTATGGTTTATTTTTTGTGATGAGTAAGTGTTTGAGTGAAGGGTGCGCGATTCATAATAAGGCGTTGGACTCAATTTGCTCTCCTCGTGAATATTTACCGATCATGCTGTGACCCTGACTGTGCTGATCAGAGATATTCAAACATATTTTTGACCACACGAATGAAATAATCTGGGTCTTTTGATTTGATTGTTTAAAAGTTTATTAATCTGTCGCTTTATTTTTGGTTTGGTCAACTTGTCGTATTGATTTTCATATAAATATATACATTGGAGTTATAATTTAGGCATTAAATAGATAAATAAAAGGATTTAAAAAGTGCGGTAATTTAGAGTAAATCCATTTCAAGTGATCCTTCAGAGGAGAATAAAATATAAATCACACTTTTGAACTCGGTCGAAGTTATCCCTTACCCCAAATGGAACCCATACTAGTACTGGTGCATGTGAAAGAAAATGTCATTTTGTAATTGGTAAAATGCACTAGAAATCTAGGCTAGTTGACCAAAATGTGAAGCGTTAGTAACAGCTACTAGTTGTCTTCTTAAACGCTAGTTGCGCCATCTGAATAATCTCGACCTCCATTTGGATCTGGATCCGCATCCATTGCCCTCTGATCTTCATCTACGTTTGTTGCACCATCTGCATAATCCGGACCTTGATTTGGATCTGGCTGATCTGCATCTTCGGGATCCCGACCTCCGTTTGGATCTGGATCTGCATCCATTGCCCTCTGATCTTCGCTTGGGCCATCTGCATCATCTGGACCTTGATTTGGTCCTGGCTGATCTTCCTCTTCCGGATCTCGACCTCCATTTGGATCTGGATCTGCATCCATGGCCCTCTGATCTTCATCCGTTTCATCTACTGGGGGAGCTTGTCTAGCTACACGCCGAAGAAGGGTTTCCCCTCCTCCCGCCTTTTGCAATGACTCATCCACCCTTTCAAAAGTTGGAGTTATATGTCCATCGGCGTTAACAATGAGCAGTAAGACAATGCTTAATGCTGCCACTGCAACAATTGTAGTAGAAATCGCCTTCATCTAAATATTTAAAAAAAAACTCCTGTTAATTGACACAAGATCGGCGTAACATCTTCGTTTGAATATTTATAAATGATTATGTTTTAAATTGTGTTTTATTTTTTTTACCTTTTCTAACTCAGCTCGGTTGGATTATGTAGTCTTTCAGGGGTTGGAAACAAAATGGAGAATGCTTTCAGCTTCTGACTCAACACGACCGAAGGTGTCTGATGACTGGATTACTAGCCCATTCCAGCTATTTATATATTTTGCAGAATGTTGATGCTTTGAACTAATTAAATTTCTAATTCCATTGCTTACGCATGGCCAACTTTCTATAATCTCTCCGGCACCTGCGTAAATGTTAATAACCGGCAATAAAATACCTTGGGAGGATAATTTTCATGTAAGAAAACTCTTTTCCAAACTATTCTATTATTAATCGTCGGATTAGGTGTGGTTTTATTTTAGATGATGAGAACAATGAAAATTGTGGGAATGAATAAACTCAAAAGCGTATAATCTTCTCCATTACTATCAATTAGTTAGCTAAATGCATGGCGTGTCTTCAAATTTTCAGGTTGATCAATTTCAATCAGTTTCAGGCTGACCTATAATTTGAAGCGGAAAATGGTTAATGCGTTATTGTAAAGCATGTAACGTTTATGGAAGGGGCTGGTTTACTGGAATACATGGGAGATGGTCATAAGGGGTGGGCGACTTTGGTAAAACCACCATGGCGAAGATCGTAACGTGTATATATTTTACAAGTTACGAAAATACATTTTTGTGTTCAAATGACTTCAGACTAACTGGCTAACTTAGGGCGAATTGCTGGTCATTACTGAGCATGTTGTAGCTGTTTGTATTTATTTTGTATATGATGCCATTAAAATAGCATAATTATACTACATTAAATATGCAGAAAACGATGCTTGCATTCATTGTCCTTTTATTTTCAGCAACTTTCATGATTTGTGTCTTCATGGAATTTGGCTTCAAACCATTTCACGTTTGGGGAGACACAATTACTGATGATTACTGATTACTGCTATTTCTATTCTTTTTTCACTCTTAATCAGTGACATTAAAATTAAATAATTAGGCTGATATTTGCTTTCTGTCGAGGTTTTTTAAAAATATGGTTCTGTGTGCGACAAATCAACGGCATATCGCATCATATTCCACTCATTTTGTCTTGGACGGTTTTCCAACTACATAATTTGTTGTAACAAGAAAACATATTTTTAAGTTTATCGGTCTACACATGTGAAATTGGAAAACATATCAGGATTCGCTGTCACTAGACAAACCTTGTCATTATTCCCTTGCGCAATTATCCCGGTACTTGAGGGTAAACATGTCCAAGGTGTTCAGCAATGGAGGGACCATTCCGGTTCAACTGTAGGAAAAGATGACCAGGGCTAGATTAAAGGTGCAACTTTGCGAGGATTGCGCCTCCCTAAATGAAACATTTTCCAGGCTGTTCAGAAAAGTGGAAAATATTGAAATGGAGGTCCTATCCTGCATAAATATGAGACACGATGAAATTGCCTTCAAGGAGAACGTATACATATATGGTGAAACAAGATGATATATTATTATTAATAATATATATTTTAGTAGTCCATTCGATGAGGCTCAGATCATATAAATTACGTCAATGATAAGACGCACAAGTTTGTTCCGGATCCAGAGTGTGGGAAACAAGAATGAAATAAACAAGCTTATTTTATTTTTTAAATGTATTAATCCTTCATTTTATTTAACTAGTTATATTGATTTTCTCATACACATATAAATTGGAGTTATAATTTACACATTAAATTGATAAATAATTCGATTTAGTAAGTGCTGCAGTTTAGATTAAATCGATTTCAATAAGTGATCCCTCATAGTTGTCTGGGGAATTAAACATGAAATATACCTTTGAACTAGGTCAAAGTTTCTCTTTGCCCCCAATGGTAAAATGGAACCCATGTTAGTACTGGTGCATGTCACAGAAAAGGAAATCAATTTTGGTCATTTTGTAATTGGAAAACTTCACTAGAGCGCTAGGGTAATTGACTAAATAGTCGAAGGGTTAGTAGCAGCTACTAGTTGTCTTCATCACCGCGACCTGAATTTGGATCTGGATCTTGATCTCTTGCCCTTTGATCTTCGCTTGGACCATCTGCATCATCGGGACCTTGATTTGGTCCGGGTCGATCTTCCTCTTCAGAATCTCGACCACCATTTGGATCTGGATCTGCATCCATTGCCCTCTGATCTTCATCTTCAATCTCGGTTGCATTTGCTGGGGGAGCTTGTCGAGCTAGACGCCGAAGAAGGGCTTCACCTCCGGCCAGTTGCAATGACCCATCCCCCCTTTCAAACGTCAAAGTTGTATGGCCATCGGCGCTAGCAATGAGCAATACGACAATGCTTATTGCTGCCACTGCAATGATTGAATTGGATATCGCCTTCATCTAAATATACAAAAAAAAATCCAGTTAAATGAAACAAGTTCTATGTTAATTGTTTGTAAATGTTTACGTTTTTAATTGCGATTTTTTACCTTTTCCAACCCGGCTTGGTTAACTTATATAGTTCTGTAAGGACTGGTAAGAAAATGGAGAATGCTTTCAGCTTCTGACTCCACACGAACGAGTGTGTCTGATGACTGGAGCACTGGCCCATTCCAGCTATTTATATAATTGGCAGAATGCTGATGCATTGAACTAATTCTATTTCTATTTCTATAGCTTACGCCTGGTCAACTTTCTATACCCTCTTCTAAGGGTGCGTAAATGTTAATAACCGATAATTAAATAACTTGGGTGGATATGAAAATATAAGAAAACTCTTTTCCAAACTATTCTATTACTAATCTTCGGTTTAGGATTAGGTGTGGTTTTATTCTAGATGATGAGAACAATGAGAATTTCAGGAATGGATTAACCCACCAGCGTATAAACTACTCAATTACCACCAATTAGTTAGCTAAATGCATGGCGTGTCTTGTAATTTTCAAGTTGAACAATTGCAATCAATTTCAAGCTGATCTATCATTTGAAGCGGAAAATTGCTAATTCTTTTTTTTTTGGATTTTACGTTTTACTGGAAGGCCTGGGAGATAATCAAAATGGGGGTGGGCAGCTTTGATTATACTAAGAAGAAAATGCCAGTTCCTAGGCTTCTTATATTTTACAAGTTACAAAAATACACTTTTTCGTTCAAATGATTTTGCAAACTAACTTATGGCTAATTATTTGGCATTGCCGAGCATTTATTGTATTTGTTCGTCCCGTCTGGTTTCGCATTGGCTGAACCACGTGTCCCAAAAGTAACAATAAGCGAGAGCCTACTGACGTTGAGCCTCATGACAACAACAAACAGGAAATGCATGCAATGCTGACGAGATTCCATTAAAATAGCTTAATTATGCTAAATCAAATATGCTGAAAACGATGGTCATATTTCTTTTTCCTTTCACTATCAACTACTTCCATGAGTTGATTTTTCATGGGATTTGGATTTGAATTTTAAAATATCTATCATTGTTACTTTTAGGACACGTTGCATTTCGTAATCCATTAAAAACCAGTTTTCCTGAGAAAATTACTGATGCTAAACATTTAATTTCACAAACATGAAATTTTATTTTACAAATTTGTTTTCTAATGTTGAGAATCAAAGTTGCTGACTCGATTTGACAGATTAATTTTTAGTCTAGTAAATGTTCGTATTGAACTACAGTAAACAAAAATTATACTCATTTAGCAATCCTGGATTGCCAAACAATGCATTGTACTTTTCATAAATTGCATATTATGCTAGTAAGTAATCTATCTGTATTGTATTTTCCTTGGGAAGGAATCGATTTACTTATAATGTAAATGACCAAACTAATTGGACCAATTAAGTTGTATCTGTTTTAGGCTCACCCTTGCAACTCCCAACAACTCCCAACAAAAACCGTTAGATTGAGCTTAAATTGCTATTTCTAAAAATTGCTTTCGACTGACTCTATTAAAGGTAAGACATTGTCTGGGTCTCACGCCCAGTTTTGGATAAATAAGATTATATTATATGCTTCTACTTGGATTAGATTGGATGGAAAATGGAAAACAAGTTTCTCCGCTAGTCACAGTTGCTAGAGTGAAATGACACATGCTATATATTTTTAAGTCATATTCTTTAGTCATATGCACATCCATGACTTGTTAGAGTAACCCCGCAAGTGTATTTAATTGCAAATCGATTGGATTAAATGAGTAATCAACGATAAAAGGATAAACTATCTTGGTGCCATTAGTGTCAAATATTCAGCCACTTATGTAGGGATGAGATGATAATGCAGACGTTTGAATGAAAATGACTAACGGAATTAGTGGGTGGCTTAAATATTGGTTGAGGTTCTCAATTACGGTTTACTGCAAAATTCTTTGTGGTGCAGTAACAATAAAATAATTCACAATTAATATTCTTTTATTTAACGTGACGCAGAAATTAAAATGAGTAATTAGATTATGTTTCAGCAGACGTACACGTAATTCCAGCAAGCTACTCATCGTCAGTTTAAAAAATCTGCATTTTCAAATTATTTTAAAT
Source organism: Pseudosinella alba (assembly GCA_034700485.1). Taxonomy (NCBI): domain Eukaryota; kingdom Metazoa; phylum Arthropoda; class Collembola; order Entomobryomorpha; family Entomobryidae; genus Pseudosinella; species Pseudosinella alba. The sequence continues at coordinate 12,984 of JAQIXQ010000928.1, forward strand.
TTCATTTAAAAGTTAAAAATTATAGTTAAGCACATTTATTGATAGGCGCTCCAATCGACGCGATTGCATTGCATTAATTCTTCAATTTATTTTTGGTCTGCCCAGCTAGTTATATTGATTTTCTCATAAATGCATAAATACATTGGAGTAGTACATAGTTTACTCTTTAATATTTATATAGCCATTCCTAGGTCCATTCCCCCCGTTACCGCAATATTCCCCCCTTTAGGAAAAATTATGGGATTACTCCCCTGGCAGGAAATTCCCCTCTTGAAGCATTCACATGCTCCCATCCCACTGTGACACAACTCATAGAGAAAATGTAGGGGAAATACCGCCCTGGACGGCCACATTCCCATTTAATAAGGGAAGATTTAGCTGCAACTGCAAGTTGACTCCATCATCCGGAGCTTGAGTTGGACCTGGATCCATGTCACTTGCCCCCTGATCTTCCGCTCCACCCTGGTCCTCATAATCTTGATTTGGATCTGGATCTGCATCCGTTGCCCTCTGATCTTCATCTACGGCTGTTGCGCCATCTGCATAATCTGGAGTTTGATTTGGATCTGGCTGATCTTCATTTTCAGGATCTTGACCTCCATTTGGATCCGGATCTTGATCCATTGCCCTCTGATCTTCATCTTGGCTCTGGTTTTCATCTGCTGGGGGAGCCTGTCGAGCTACACGCCGAAGAAGGGTCTCTCCTCCGACCTTTTGCAATGACTCATCTGTCCTTCCTAAAGCCGGAGATGGAAGTCCATCGGCGTTAACAAAGAGCATTGAGGCAATGCTTAATGCTGCCACTGCAATAATTGGATTGGACATCGCCTGCATCTAAATACAAAAAAAAACTCCAGTAAAATGACACAAGTTCGGCGTTACATCTTCGTTTATATGTTTGTAAATGATTATGTTTTAAATTGTGCTCATTTTTTAAAACCTTTTCTAGCTCGGCAAGGTTGAATTCTGTAGTCCTGCAAGGCAAGAACTAAAATATGGAATGTTTTCAGCTTCTGACTTAGCAGGACCGAGTGTGTCTGATGACTGATGACTGGAGCACAGACCCATTCCAACAATTTATACATGAATGCTTATAGGAATTGAACTAACTGAATTTCCAATTCCATAGTTTAGGCATGTCCAACTTTTTATAATCTCGCCGACACGAACGGAAAGGTTAGTAACCGATAATTAAATATCTTGGGTGGGTTAATTTTTATGGAAAAATGCGTTTCACACCCCAGCGTATAAACTACTCAATTCCCACCAATTAGCTAAATGCATGGCGCATCCTCTAATTTTCCAGACGATCAATTTCAGTAGTTTCATGCTGATCTACCATTTGAAGCTCAAAATTGTTAATACTGTATTTTTGTATAGCAGTTTCCGTTAATGGAAGGGGATGGATTACTGGAATGCCTGGGCGATGGTCATAAAAGGGTTGTCGACTTTGGTCGACCAAAAGGATGCAATCGTATTGTGCTATTACTTTACAAGTTACAAAAATTCATTTTTACGTGAGATGGGCATATGCAAAGGTAGAAAGAGGCTGCGTCGGAATAAGTGGCTTGACTTATGGCTATGTTTTGATTGAGGGTGAAAATAATCTTTATCGTCCAAATTTCTAAGGTAAAAGTGAAAGCAGCCAGGTCACCGGTGTTCCCATCTTCAATCATAAAAAATTCGAATTCTTTTTTTGAGCCAATGAAAATAAGAATAATTTGCAACAAGTAAAACCATAGTATTATTTTCAATACGCTGCTGAAGTTGAATTGTGCAATTAAATTATGAGAAAAAATTACCAGAAGTAACTTCATCAATCTATGTAATTACAAACCTGCTTCAAGCTACAAATTATTTGCCATATGATAATCAAAGAAAAGTTATAGTCTACAATTTGTGTATTTATATTAATTTATTTAAGTTGTTACTTGAGTCAAATCATAAACCTCTTAATCATTGACGCAATATATTAAATGTCGAGCGAGGGCTGACCTTTAAAGATGAACTACACGCAAAATTTCGAATAACGATATTGCATTACCATATTTACATATCATAGTCAATCAAAGGAATCAAGCAGCGGCTCTAAAAATATTTGGCATTTTGCTGGCTGAGTTGATCCAACATGAAGGAACAAGTTATCAAGTTAGTGAATCCAAAATTGTTGCTGTGATAATTAGACTAAATAATTATACCTTAGCATGAGTTCGCATACCTGTTCATTAATCCTTATATTTAGCCTTGTTATAATATAGATGGTAGAACTGCTCTAATCGTTAGTAGTATATATAATTGATCATTTATCTAGAATATCAAGATTATAGGTATGAAAAGTTATCATTGCTAATATTTACAAATCATTTACCGATTTTGATAAAACAAATCTGGTCCCAGGGTGTTTTCATATGGAAAGAAGACGTGACAACTATTTCATGTATGGCTGGTTAAATATGCATGGAACATAGTTTGGCACAAATATTAATTGCTCCATAATAATATATATTTTAGTAGCCCATTCGTTGAGACTCAGTTCATATAAATTAAGTAAATGATAAGACGCACAAGATCCAGAGTGTGGGAAACACAAATGAAATAATCTGGCTTGTTTTGTCTTTATTTATTTTAAATTACTCCTTCAGTTTATTTTTGGCTTACTCAACCTGTCATAGATTTTCTCAAAAATATATGCATTGGATTTATCAATTTGTGTCATTTTGTAATTGATAAAATGCATTAAAACGCTAGGATAATTGACCACTATGGGAAGGGTTTACAGTAGCTACTAGTTGTCTTAACCATCCGAACCTTGATTTGGATCTGGATCCATATCCCGTGCCCTCTGATCTTCATCTCCACTCACGTCTTCATACTCAACATACATTGGATCATCTGGATCCTTAGCTGGGGGAGCTTGTCGAGCTACACGCCGCAGTATGCTTTCCCTCGCGACCTCTAGCAACGACCCATCCACCGGTGCGAGCGACGGGGTTTGATGACCATCAACGTTGGCAATGAGCATTAATGCAATGCTTAATGCTACCACTGCAACAATTGGATTGGATATCGCCTTCATCTAAATACCAAAAAAAACTTCAGTAAAATGACACATGTTCCAAACTTCCAAGTCACATCTTTGCTTGCATGTCTTAAATTGTGTTTGACTTTTTTACCTTCTCTAACTCCGCCGTGTTGTCTTCAATAGTCCTGCAAGGCTTAGAAATAAAACTGCTTAGAGAATGCCTTCAGTTTCTGATTCACCACTGCGGCGTGTGTCTGATGACTGGAGCACTGACGCATTCCAGCTATTTATGTAGTTTGTAGAATGCTAATGCACTGAACGATAACTAGATTTCTAATTGCATAGCTTACGCATGGACAACCACGTGCGTAAATGTTAATAACCGGTAACTAAATAAATTTGTTGGATTATTTTCCAAAGTACTCCATATTAATTTTCGGATTAGGCGTGGTTTAGCTTTTGATGATGAGAACAATAAAACATTTATGAATGAATAAACACGCCCGGGTATAATCTACGTAATTCCCACTAATTTGTGGTTGGATTGGTTGTGGCCGGATGCTATCGTTCCTTCTAAGTTATACTTAACGAGCTCCAGATAATTTATAACGCCAATTTGCGTCTTTTCCAGTTGCCGCCACAGTTCAGAAAACGGACAAACCCTTCATTTGAATCACCTTGCTCAAATCCATTTTAAGATGTGGGGATTGGTGTTTGAGTAGAGGAAGCAACTTCCCATCGTGTGGACAATGAAGTCACCTGATGGGTTTGTATTCATCTCGGCAAATTTTCAGCAACGCCAAAATAACAATATTCGCCGGCCTCTTAACTCCTGCACGGGTAATATATTGTATTGTTTTGATTTGTATAAGTAAGAACACTCGCGCAATCAGATTGTTACACCGACGAATGGTTCTAAGGGAAAAGTTCATGATCTTTCATCAACAAGATTAATAATGATTTTGATTCTGGTGCTGTTTTAAATTTAAATTTAAATATGTTTATATATAATGAGTTAATATTCTTCTATATCACTCCAACGAATCACAATGTAGATACAGAACTCATTAAAGAATCATTAATTGCATATTTTCAAAGTTGTCGAGGTTTACAAAAATGAAGGAATAATGAAGCCAATAAAACTAACTTAAAAAATTAAAAGCTCCACAAAGGTCAAGATTATTTTTAATACTCCGCTGAATTTAAATGGTGCAATTAAATTATGATTAACCAAAAGCTTATTTATCAAACCTTTGAATATATAAATCTGTATCAAGGATGAGAAGGTTGGAAAAGTCGAAGTGGGAAAAAGTGGTATTTACCACAAAAGTGGGAAATGGATACCCCAATTTGGAGTGGGAAATTGTCCACAATGTCCAAAAGTGTCCAAAATAGTAGAATTTCCCAGAAAAGTGGCAAATGGACACCCTTTTATTGGAGTGGACAATAGTTTTATACAACAAATCTAAATGTAATTGTTTCTAAAGTTGTTGAATACAATGAAAACTAGTTTTTGGGTATTCTCCAGGCTTTAAGTTATCATATATACACTCTGAGAACATCTTGTAATGTGACACAATATACTTAATATGCCATGTTAAAGATGGTAAAGTGCACTTTTGGACATTTTGGACATTTTGGACACTTTTTCCCATTTCCCACTGCCCTGGGAAATAGGATGAGGTGGGATTTATCACATCCTTGATCTGTATCTGTGAAATTAAAACTAAATTTTTTTTATATATATATTTTAATATGTAATTCCAACCTTTAAATTAATGAACAAAAGTAAGTAATACCACTTCTTGACTGAATCAAATTTTGCTTTATTTAATACAATTTAGTCAACAAAAATATAACAAAAATAACAAAAACTTTCTCAACAAATAAAATAAACACTTTATGAAAGCCAATAAAAATATAATTTTCAAAACTGCAATATACCAACGTTCTCTTTATATTCCTCATTTTCACACTCTTACCCCGCTGAACATTGTATTAATTTTGTTATGAGCGGGAGCTAATCATAGGTCACTATTCACAGTGCCTAAGCGACGGGGGGTTAAGTATCATACGACAGGGCCGGGTTCCGAAGGGGCCGGGCCTGGTCGGGATAAAAAAAATTCAAATTCCAAAAATTTCGGAAAGACAGATTTTTGCAAGAAAGCTTCTAAATGTTGTGGGTCTAGGATGAAATAGCAAATTCCAGTAATTTTCAATTAAATCCTCCATTATATTCCAGTATTCCCGGTGTTCTTCCTGCTCTTTTTTCGAGGTCAGAAATGAAAATCCGGAAATTCGGTATAGGAATTTAAGCCGCTACTTTTGCATGTAGTACCTACGTATCTACATCTAACCCTGTAATACAGCTTAGGAAAACTCATCGTCTGTTTGGTGAGAGTCTAATTTTTCACTTATTACTGGATTATATTTTAGGTGGATTTCTAAAATTTCGGGCTCGCTACACTCGCCGACTTTTTCTATTAAGCTATGACTTAAATCTAGCTTTTCTGGAGTAAATTTCCGATCCAAATGGTTACCGACGCTAGCAAATAGTTTTAGCTTATTAATTATAGATATGTCTTACTGCATTTTACGTCAAATTTAAGAGTAAAATTACATGATTTTTAATTTACACAAAAAATCGATATTGTGCCAATCTTTTCTTTACTTCTTGGTAGTTTTGAGGTTCTTTGGAACCTACCCAGACCCCTCTTTGCAATAAAAATATACATATGCGGAAAGTTAATCTGCCGCAATTGAATTTAGCCTATGCATGTAGTGTGGCTTTGGCAACTCAATAGGCAATTTCAAGTGGAGAACATTTTTATTTCAAGAAAAGGGGGCCGGGCCATATACAACCCGACTTTACGACAGGGCCGGGCCCACTGTCGCTTAGGCACTGACTATTCACCATTCCTGAAAATGTTGTCTTATCATTTGACGAAATGATAAACTTGCGTGGAATGTGGAATGATTCTTCTGTCATGTTTCATGACAGGGTGTGCTATGTATTTCCCCCATTATTATTATTATCCGTCCGCATGGACTCTTGTACAGATTAATATCGACTACTATAATAACTGAGCATCTGTGTTTACAATGATGATCGGAGAGGAGAGGAGAGGAGAGGAGGTTTGCTCAATCTCCAGCTGTTTTGGGGATCTCTCTCCTCTGCTTGCTTCGCTGGGTTACACATTGCACACTTACAACTACACGTTTGTTATTTATTGCCTGTGAACGTTGCGTTGACTACTCTCTCTCTCCCTCACTCCCTCTCTCTTGCTTTGCTTGGTTGGGCGTG